>CAKALU010035909.1:0-21538 GCA_916700995.1 Hozukius guyotensis | reverse complement strand
TGCTTCTGTTTCTGCTCCATTGTTCAATAGTTTTTCTTCTTTTAAATTGCCACCAGGAGCATGGGAGGATGGGAAATAATCTCAAAAGGAATCTAGTTGTAGTCCTGCAAACAGTGACCCTGCAAGATCCCCATTCTTTGCAAAATATCATAGTCTGTGACTAAAAATGTCTTTAGATGTGAGAGGTTGTCTGACTTCTGTAGAGTTCTGTATAGTAGGCATTAGTTGTTGTTGTTGTTGTTGCAATACTCACTCCCAACTCGTCAAATACCGACGCTTGGTCAGTGGCCCTACGCTTCAAACTATGACGCTCTAGGTACCCCTCTAGAGTCAGTTTTGGACGTGTAGTGACGGCGTGTCAGTTTCCGCTTGTTGCATGCATGTCTCTTTTCAAAATAAACCTCCAACATAGGTTTACTTAGTTTTTAGGTTTATGTACGCAACAAAAGTACTTGGTTAGGTTTAGACAAAAAAAGTACTTGGTTAGGCGATAAGTATGTAAGTTACGTAACAAAACTACATTAAAATAAGTCAACGTTGACTTGGTTTCATGGCAAAAATAGACATGATCTTTTAACTGTATATTGACATCATACCAGCAACATTATCATAGACTTGAAAAAAGTAAAGATTTAATTTCAACTCAACGTTTCCATTTCAAAATAAAAGCCCTCTAGCATTTTTTCTGTGGACAGAATCCCTTCATTTGTTAACATAAGGCTTTCATTATGAAATATTTGTGTGTGAAGTGTTGTGAAAAATGCAGTGACTTAA
The DNA here is from genome assembly GCA_916700995.1 of Hozukius guyotensis. Taxonomy (NCBI): domain Eukaryota; kingdom Metazoa; phylum Chordata; class Actinopteri; order Perciformes; family Sebastidae; genus Hozukius; species Hozukius guyotensis. The sequence goes on along the minus strand of CAKALU010035909.1, from coordinate 20,764 downwards.
TAAATGAATAGAGTACCGGCTTTTAATTGTGGCATATTTTTATTATTTATTACACAGCTGTGTTGAATACTCAATTCTGATTGGTCAATCATGGCGTTCTGCGGTCTGTAATTTCTTTATAACAGACCGTTGCTATGGGCGCAGCTCTGATGTCGGACTCTGGCAGACCATTTTTATGTCAAAATATTGATTTCTTCAGTAAGTAGCCGTGTAATAAGCGGGATAATGTACAGCTAGCGGGTCATTGTTGTGAAAGAATCCCCTTCAGGGTGATAAGAGACCACTCCGCTTCACGTCGGGTAGCATCGCCCTGTCGGGGTTTCTTTCACAACAATGACCCGCTCGCTGTACATTATCCCTTATTTATAAATGAGCACACGCTTCTGAACATTTTTCTGTCTAAAATAAATAAAAATTACATTTATAATGAAATGAAATGTCCGTTATGAAAGGCAAACTCTATGTAGAAAGAAAGGGCTGGCAGCAGACAGCGCTGCAGCAGAAACGCTGTCAGTGTGGACGCCACACGCGTGAGAGACGCATCAGTTCAGCCTGGTGTCAGACAACCTATAATTGCTGCATTTACTTGTAAACACCATGGCCCAATTAACCCCCCAGACTGTGATGGACATTTCTTTTTGACATTTTATTGACCAACTGCTTAGTCATGACTATAATCAGAATAATTGATTATGGAAACAATTGTTAGCTGCAGCTTTAATCCTAACTTGTACCTACTGTTTATACTTCCTACCTCTTTATTCTCCAATGCATTATGTATGGTTTCTTTTTCAACCTTGATGGGCATGTGGGATCACTTGATGTAATACTGACAACAACACTGTCAGTTTAAGATACGGGTCACATCTGAAAATATATGTTAACAGCCGTTAAAAAAAACAAAATCAAGCAGCTGAGCACGGAGGCCTGTGGTGTGAACACAGCCTCGTCTTCAGTCCCCCAATCAACATGTTTCCTATTTGCTGCTTGATAGCTGCAACAGTTCAACAGGTTCTTTTCAGCATATGGTGTGACTGTGTGATTCACAGCAGGTGGTAAATCCTGCAGTGAGAATACATCTACGCAGTACAGCAGCTGTGGACACAAGAAATGTTTTTACATTTCACTGCAAAGCATCGACACTTGCGACATTTTCCGTCTTCTTTTTTTTAACAAAAGGTGACTGTTGTTAGTCAATCACTCTTCACAAAGAAAGCATTCCTATCCTCTCCCGTCATGTGAAAAACAGGCACGCTGACATTGACTTGCCTTGCTAAAACTTCCCTGTCATCACTGAACATTTAACGCGCCAGCTCGAGTGTTGCCGTCTTGACACGTAAACAAAATGCTCGAGATGACGACGGGATTGCTCTTTTGAAAAGTTTGACTGACGTGTCTTTTCAAGCGCTCATCAGCGGCGCGTAACCCGCGTCTGCCGAGCAGAATGCCAAATCATGTCGCCATCATCGCCCCGATACATCACTAATGTGCAGAAACATTAGCATGAAAGAGCAGTTAGTTTTTGTTGTGATCCCTGACGCGTCTTCATGCAGAAGCCTCACATTTTACAGAGCACATTACAGTCCATATATAAAGACCTGACAACGGTGAAACTGCCCTCCAGAGAGACGCACTGCGGTGGTTGATGGCCCATTCTCTGCATACGCCACTCCTTTTATTGGAGGTGACTTCTGAATGGCAGCCTGTCTCTCTCACAAGAATCTGAAGACTCAGTCTTCCTGTCAGCGGGCGCTACAGGCGCTGCCTACCCTGGCATGTATTAGACCTCCACTGAATTAATAAGCTCCCAGGCAAGACAAACCCATGTCCTGTATGGATGTAGCTTCGTGATAAAACACAGAAGCCAAATGATAACGACACAACAGTAAAAAAAAAAAAAAACACGACGATAAGAGCTCAGAAAGAGGAGAAACAAATACATTTGTCCAGGCGTGATGAAGCATCCTCGGGGGGCTTTTACATAATATTTCAGAGCAAACAAATAAAAGAAGCACTTCATTATCTGTTATCTAACACTATACACTGCACATGGAGGTAAAATACAGCACAGCGGAATCTGGGTCACACTTGATTTGAATAGCCCAATGCTGATACTCAACTTATATCATCAAGTGGTATTAAAAAAAAGAGTTTCAGGTGAGACAGAAATGGGGGAAGTAGAAATAGAAGATAATACAGTGCGGTTGGATAAGGGTTCATCTTCAGGTCAGAGTGGGAGTTACATGGTTGGGATGTTTCAGAATCTGAATCATCAGCAAAGCATAAACTTTTTTATCCTAATACTTATTTCTTTGTAAAGATGTTCATTGGCATCCAGAAGGCTAAAAATCATAGCTATAAACCACAGAACAACACTTTTTTTTATTTTAAGGAGAGTAAAAAAAAACACAGAAATCCTTTTGTTCTTTTTCTTTACAAGAATGAGATGAGAAGATCAATATCAATTTCAGGTTTGTTAAATACAGCTGGAGTCGGGATATGGTTGGTCTATCTTAGCATGAAGGCTGGAAGCAGGGGGAACAGGAAACAAAAATAAAACTACCAACACCTCTGAATTCACCTGTTAACATGTTGTATCTTGTTTGTTTCATTCGCACACAAACAACATGTAAAAAATAAAAGTCCCTTTCGAGGGATTTATATGCTGGACCGCAGCTTCTTTTCATCACAGTGAGGTTGCCAGGTTTGGTACCATCATACCTGTACAGAGACCAAAACCAAAAACTAGGCGAACCACTTCCTGATCCAACGCATAGGCTATATAAATGAAATGTTTGTAGCCACCATTGACATCACCCATTGGTTTGTGGACTGCCGTTTTTAAACCTTGAGTTCGGCTTTTTTTTCCTTTTTTTTCCAGACAGAAGTGACTATATTTGGATGAGAGGGTGGGGATGGGGAGGGATACGCATTTCTACACCCCTATCACAAGTTTGCCACGCCCTATAAAGCATCCCCTGCTTTATGGTCTATTTGACTCTAAATGGAACCATAATTTACTAAATGAACATCATGCTGTATTGAAGAAGACTTGAAACTAGCGATTGAGACCATAAACTCATGTTTAAAATCATTTTCTCATAGACTTCTATACAAACAGACTTCTTTTTGCAACCAGAGGAGTCGCCCCCTGCTGGCTATTGGAAAGAGTGCAGGTTTAAGGCACTTCAGCATTGGCTTCACTTTTCAGACCTGAAGGCTACATCCACTTCTTTTATACAGTCTATGATTGAACTACACCTTTTAAAAGCGTGTGTTGGTTTTACATACTATATAGTCTCTTGCAATAACTGATTTTTTTGGCCACATGGGGGCAGCAGAATCAAGTAGTGAACATAGCATTGATTATATATCTTCATGTTTTAAGTTGATACAAGCAGTTGCTTATTTTCACATCCAATGGAGTAATATTTCCATTCATTTAGAGTCGTGTTTGTGTCCCCCTGATGAATCTAAGGGCGTTTTCACACCTGTAGTTCATTTGCTGTGGTACAATGTTGCATATTGCCTCGAGTTTGGTTTGTATTCACACAGCAGCGTTTACAAGTGGACGAAAGGTTTGGTGCGCAAAGAAACTGCTCTCTAATTGGTCAGAATTTCCATGCAGGAAAACTCCCGGAAGTAAACAAAGAAGAGCAGACTTCCAGAACGCAACAATGGAGAGACAACTACGCGGCTTGATCTTGGCCCTGGTCATCTTTTTTTACCTCGTAGCAATTTATCACTCAATGTAAACGATACAGTTTGAAAATGAGGCTGGAAAGCAATGTATTGCTGCACTGGAGTCGCCAAAGGCGCATATCAAGACAGTTCAGGAGGAGGTGTGCATTAACCCTCCTAAACTGTGACATGCTCATCGGCCGAAAATATTTCCGAAGATCCATCAGGTACGCCCGTGGTCTTCAATACAGCCTGACGTTACACCTGTTTAGTACTGATGTGAATAGCGAGGGCAAGCGTAGGCTCTTTTGTAGTAATGTTGTCTGGTGTCTGGTGTTGACATGCACAGCGCTGCTCGCTACCAGAGCTGGTTTAATCCAAAAAGGCGCAATGCTTTCTCCAGTTGGGCCGGATAGAGGTCGGATCATTTGGAAGGGAACCGAGACCACCCCTTCAAGGAGGTCTCGGCTCGCTTGTTTTGTTGCGCACCCGAGTGCAAATGCTATGTTCACACCTGCCCAAACGAACCGCACAAAGAGGGTAAACGCTCCAGGGTTCGATTGAACCGAACTAAATAAGGCAGGTGTGAAAACGCCCTAAGTCTTTTCTTTAAGTTCTGTTTTTGGTCACCACCAACTCCTGAGAGAAATATCTTTAGCTGCTAAATGCTCCGCTATGTTCACTAGCTATAGTCTCTAGCAGTGTGTGTCTGCTGTTTGCTGCTGAGCAAGTAGTGTACAGTGGAGTTTTACAGTTTTTTCTCTAAAAAAAAGCTTGCTGCTGCTGAAAACAACGCTGTGAGAGCCGTGAGAGTGAACCAAAACAGTAACGCTGTGGGTCAGACAGCTAAACAATGAGCTGATAATCAGTATAAAGCTCTGTAAAGCCGAGGGGAGCTGCAGAGTCAGGTGGTAATGTTTCTGTGTGGGTTCATACCTTCAAGAGACCTCTTTCACATTGTCACACTGCTTTCACATTGTTATAAAAATATGGATTGTAGCGGCTTTAATGACAATGATTAGCGTAAAGTATTGTTGCAGATTGCTGAGTGAATGTGTTTGTTAGTTTCCTTTCATTTCAGTTCACTATTGAGGTCAACCTGAAGGTTGCATTACAGAGAAGATTCTGTTTTATGTTTATTACTATCATTGTATGCTAATGCAGTGAACTAATTCAATGCAAAGTCTATAGAGCTTTAGAGCTCAAGCTATATTATATTAAAAGAAATCAAAACCAAGAAGACAAATCATAAGCACACATGGATTTGAATTTGACAGCTGCTTATATTAAAGTGTGGCTGTGTAGCTGCCAGCTGTCATTGCATTGTTGGTATACTTAATTATTATAATAGGCAATTCAGAACCTGACTTTGATTAATTATTGACTCGACAATCAGTGTCGGTGACAAATAAAAACATGCACATTTATGGTTTTATCTGAATACAAGCACAATTCATTTTACTGCCACTATCGCTATAGCGAGCTAATCTGCTAGCTCTCCCCGCTCACACCTGTTGTCTGTGCTAGCTGATATGACAGTTTTATCTACAGACAGCCCAGGATGTGATTTTGACAATGCGGCTTCATGAGTTTTCATTTATAAATGTTACAATTTTAGTAGGAAATGTTTCAAACTGGAAGATTGATTGATAATTAAGGACAATTATTTAGCTTTTTGTCTTTCATAATTAAATGAATGAAAAACAAAATTTGACAAGAATTCACCATGTGTCATTAAAATTGAATCGCAACGCAGGAAACAACGTGAGGTTTATTGCATTTCATTTTCAGCAGAGGGCAGCATAGACCGGCCATCACCCGGAAGTATCTCAGTAGCAGCCGTGATAAGAGCTGTTTGAATCCTTGAAATGTTAAGGAAAGGTGCTTCAATGCGTCCTTTATTATCTCCTTTAGCATAGGATACACTGGAGCATCCTTTACCAAAGGAATGGAAAGAATAACATCCCACAATTCCTTGCGGCCGCAACATTTAAAGCGACGCACCATTCTACCGTTCATGAAAACATCTTATCTTGCATATTATTTTCATACAGTCATAGACTAATTGGGATTCATGTTGATAAATATGAGTGAACAGTGACAACCATTTTGTTTCACTTTATTTTTTATTAATTATTTATTTCGAACATGTACCAAATACCTAAGTAAAAAACTAAATAAGAATAACAAATAAAATTAACAGTAAACAATCAATTAACAAATAATCAACATAAATAAATATTTCATGTCCGAAAAGGAGTAGGAAGAAGTATATGGTCCTACACCTTCTCCATAACTCCAACAATTAACTCAATATTTATCATGTATTCCTTTTTTATTTCAATTCCAACCTCGGTAATGAAGTGATATTTTTCACCGGTTGTCCACGTTAGGTCAGATAATGATTTATTATATATTGATGTAAAGTGTTCCAGCAGCAGAAGGACCTGCAGTATCTCTCCTTAACACACCGCTGGTGAAGCAGCCTGTCACTGAAAGAGCTGTTTAAGAACGCTTGGGGGGGAGCAGCGCCTTTTGGAGTCCATCTTCAAAACATTGTAGTTTTACCTCGTCACTAACATCCGCCGCCATCGCACCATAATCACGTAGCCTAGTGAAAGTGACCTTGACCTCATGACGTTTTCCATCAAGGTCAAGGAGAAGTGGTTAGGAAAAGACGTAAGGACGTAATTTATTGACTTTTTTTCGACTGCAGCCCTCGTTGTCAGCGCTGATAAACTCCGCCCATGGCCCCTCCCCCAAGCTGTGATTGGACAGTTGATTGGTTTTCATTTTGGCATGCATGATGCGTTTCCATTTCAAAAAACGGAAAAGCTGCTTCACACCTCTTCATGAAAACAAGTGCTTTGTATTTCGTGTTAGCAGCAGGTCTATGCTGCTCTCTGCTGGACAGCACTGAAATGCAATACACCACTTTGTTTTCTGTCATTTAAACAATGCAATTATAATTCATGGCACTTTAAATCTTCCATAGAAAAAAAATGAACATTTGCCTTTTTATCAACCAAAACTATGACCTTTTCCTAGCTTAACAATATCGTAAGCAAAATTTACATCAACATTGGTAGGGGATGTATAAAAAACATGTTTTGCAGATTGGTCTACCTTCTCAGGTGATATGGTTGCAGGATGCTACCTGACATGATTGGATTGAATATAATTCAGACCTGGACCTGTGAAGACCTTTGGTAAAACAAATCCGCAAAGTGACACTATTTTCTGTCAACTGGTACTAAGTCGAGCATTATCACTGCACCATCCAAAATGAGCGCAGCCTCCCTCACACAGCATGATGTAAATTGAAATTGTTAAATCTGATAGGGAATCCATGTAAAAGCCAATGTGGCATTAATGGGACCGGTGTTGCTGTTACTGTGTTTGATTTAATAAGGGAATTGTGACGGCGATTGAGGTCATCTTCCTCTGCCGCTTCTTTCAAAAATAGTCTAGCATCTGAGCTCATGAGACTGCGCGCATTCCCACTTCCACACACTGCTGCTGCTGACATCTTAATTTGCTTCTGCCGGGCAGGTTTACTCCTCTGCAATCCTTTCGGAGAGGATTATACACATGCCTATTTTATTCACCTCCAATTCCAATAGAAATATTTTTTGCTCGTGGCAAAAAAAAAAAGAGAAATCTTATTTGATTCAGTTTACTTCCCACATAAGGCTGTGTGCTCATCCAGGAAAAATAGAGAGCACTCACAGGTGAAATCTGCTTGATAATTGCTATTTTTCCACATTCATTCATTCCACTTCTGCCGTATTTACACACACAGGCCACAGGAAAGAGAAAAGGCTCCGCAAGTGAAGTTATTACACAGGGGTCACACCCGCTGACTTCCAACCATGACAGGAACTCTGTCTCATCATTCTTTTTATACAGCCGCATGCCGCTCAAGCCTTCTGCAGACGCATTCAGCCGGCAAGCGCCTGCTGCAGCGGTGCATTCATAAGGTGAAGTACCTGACTGCTCTCCCAGGGGTGGGCCGTGATTGAGCAACTTTCCCGAGTTCTCTAGAAACAACAGCACTCCGGCGTGGGGAGCGTGGATGGGCCGGACTCCGGCTCCTGTCTAATCACAAAGAGACGCTGCTCCTAAAGTGATGAGCGAGCGTTCCCGGCTCATTATTTTTTCAGCTAGACACAGGTTGTCACTTTGGCTCTGCAGAGTCAAAAATAAAATTCCAGACTTTTTTTTTTCCTCCAGACTCTCATAGTTTGAGCTCTCAGTAGACATCTTTATTACCTTGCCAGTGGAGGCTTTGCCGCACACAGTGTTCCTGTTTTTGACAGTAGAAAGACGTCTTTGTTCTTTTGTGTGGATTGGAAAAAACAGAAAGAGTTGCAAATACTAGTAATTTGGACCAAAGAAATTAAAAATTTCAAATTAAGGATTAATTGTTAACCGTATGTTGAGGTCGTTTTTTTGTGTCAGGTCATCTATGACATTAAGGTCATCAATGTCATTGTGACGCATATCTCAACTTGTGGCCTTTATTTACTACATCTGTAGAGAGAATTTTATTTGAAACAGACGGTAAGACTTTCTATGACGCCCATTGCTATAATGCATTATAAACATCTTATAGTGCGTTATAATCTGTTTATAGCACTGTATAATCATTGTTATAAGCACTCATAAATCTTCATAATGCTTTATAACAATAATCATAACACATTATAAAGCATTTCATAATGACATATAAAGTATCATAATACTTCATAATTTCTGCTCACTCACTGGCATTTTTTTACAAGCCCATGTCAATAATGCATTATAAACATACTGATAATGTGTTATAGTTTGCTTATAGCATTGTATAATTATACTGGAAAAGTAGAATTATTTCAGATATTATCTATAATTTGTGTCAATTTGAGTGTTTAGAATTATTTTGGGGGACAATTACATTAGTGAAATGTAAATGTACTTTACCAATACTCAGTTTATTGTCTGTTATGACCCGTAATATACTTCTACAAGTAAAATAGAAATTGTTTTATGCATTATCTATACGTTGAGTGTTTTGGGGGAACATTAAATCAGTAAAATGTAAATGTCCATCATTCAGTTATGTCAAATTTATGTTATGACCCATTAAACAAATGAATACATTTTGTACATTTTGTATCTTGTTCTTGCATAGATTTAATCATATTTTTTCACTTTACTTAAAACAAACAATGCTCTCCAGCAAATTGGTTCGCAAAAAGGGTTCATTTCACGATGCTTCATCTCTCCGGCTTCGTGTGCACACGAAACCACCTGTTGGTTCAAATAGTGTAAAACAGGCAGATATGTTCCAGATGTGTGGCAGTGGTTTAAGTTCTCAACTGTATTTCGGCTTCGGGCGTCTTCAATGACGTCATTGGTCTAAAACGATACAAGCCTCGATACGTGCCTCACAGAAAACGTCCTCGACACATGCTCCGAAGCCTGGGCAAAGCACGTAACATCACTATTGTTCGACTCGTTTTCTGTAAGCAGTGTGGCATTGAAGCATCGTGGAATTAGCAAAATTGCTAGGTAGCTAGCGGACAGCTGGCTTTTTGGTTCCACCAGGCTTTGGTGCTGCACTGATTACGGAAAATGAAAAACAGCGGGCTGGTGGCCAGCGGATTGGTCACCATACCTAACAACGATCGCCATTTTCTGTTGTACTAGTTAAATTACCACAGCAAACAGTTCAATGACCCTTCTACTCCGATTTTATTTCTACGGTACGAGCTCTGTCCTTCTAAATAGCTTCTAAATAGGATTCTCTCATGTTTATCTGCTGGATTGAATGCTTTCTGCAGGTGAGCAAGCTGAGGGAGGATCTGCAGTAGGTCCCCTGACGGAGGAGAAATTTTAATTAGCATGCTTGCAGTTTGGGTCACCAACATAGACATCCATCTGAGACTGTTCAATATTTAATTAAATGGCTCTTGCTTTACACCTTTGTTCACCTCAGAACACAATTCCCAGCAACACCTTTTATTCAGCTTCCCAATTAATCAGTGCAAAACACTTAATGAGAAACAGCTGTCAAAGCAAACACTCAATAAATCCCAAAAGCATCAGTTCGCTGTCGTCTTAAGTAATATCGGGTATTTAAAGTGTTACGCGGAGACTTAAGAGCAACAGTTTTTATATCATGTTCGACAGACAATGCAGCGTATTTGTCAAATGCTAAAATATCTTTTGCAGGTGTCTAAAGAGGGGGGTGGGGGGGGGGAGGGTAAACTCATCACTCACTACCACCCACAAGCTCATTTATAATCCACCTGCCGACAGAATAGCAGGTCAACTGTTTGTCTTCGTCACCTGTCATATCCTGCATTCACAAAGCTAAAAGTAACATCAGGAAGTAAGTGACACAAGTGTAATGTGAGTACTGAATTTGATGTCACTTTATTACAATAATCACATACAGTACCTCAACACTGCTCAGCATGTTTTAGCTCTATAGTAACGATAAATTGTACATGACTCAAACACACATTTCTTGCTCAGCCCAGTCGACAGGAAAAAATGTTGGATAGGCCTACCTTGAATGTTGATGTTTTTGCATTCGGTCAGAGCAAGTGACGTACAGTAGTACAACGAGTGACCGTTTTTTGAAAGTTACGTGGTATAATAATGAGTATAACGAGCGAGAAAAAACACTAAGGGTGGATGGGTCAAACAAACACAGGACTTTCACCCAGGAGACCGCTGTTCGACCAAAAGTAAACGTTGACTTTACGCATGTGACATTGTGTAACGTAACGTTACAAAAGAAAGTAAACTAAGGGCAGTTGTTATTTATTTACGCTACTTACCTTGTTACATTATTACATATTTTTGTTGAATACTCGATTCTGATTGGTCAATCACAGCGTTCTATGGTTTGTTATTTCGTTATAACAGAACGTTGCTATGTATAACAGACCGTTGCTATGGGCGCAGTTCCGATGATCGACTCTGGCGGACCGAAAATTTTAGATTTCTTAAGTAAATAGCCGTGTAATACGCGGGATAATGTACAGATAGCGGGTCATCGTTGTGAAATAAACCCATTCAGGGCGATGTAAGACCCCTCGGCTTCGCGGCATCACCCTGTCGGGGTTTATTTCATAACAATGACCCGCTCGCTGTACATTATCACTTACTTGTGACGGTTGTTATGTTCCATTGTTATGTTATTATTTTAACACGAACCATGATCTTTTTTCTAACCAAGTAGTTTTGTTGCCTAAACCTAACCAACCATTTCACAACATTAACCACGTGGCATTGTGCGTTTCTGCAAGTGTGATATGAGGCTGATATAAAACGTATTATAAAATGTTTTTTTGGTTCAGAAATGTTGACATTCAACGTATCCCGTAGTTTGCAAAAAACGTACAATGCCAACATTTTTTTCTGTCGATTGGGTTGTCTTGCATGGACGATAGGTGGTCGCTACATCATATTGAATCATTTCTGAGACATTTTTCTCTCCCAGATGAAACTTCAAAACCCCCCGAAGGCATCTATACTGTATCGTCATTTGAAATGTTTTGTGCGTGTGCCTCTTTGTTTAGTGTGATTTGAGTGTGTCCCCTCTCCTGTTTGATCGCAGGGATTATTTGGAGGTTTAGTCTTTTAAGTCCTGTTTCGTTTTGCCCATCTAGCTTGTTAGCATTTAAATGGCTTTTTGTAATTGCCTAGGCGAATCTTGAAATAACATGAGGCGAAAAGCTTTTTTTTTTCGCTCCTCCTCTGCACTCCCTCCTTGTTGTTAACCTCCCCGTTCAGTCTCAATAAACAAACAGAGTCCTCGGGATCCCTGTCATGAATTTGGTTCACTTCATATTATTCACGTTGCCGCTGCTAGTCGGGCTTTGATGCTTGTCTTTACAACACAGAACACTTTTGAGTTCTTCTAGTCCCATATATGGAGGAAATATTCACCAATTATTCGCAAAAACCCCTGGGAATGAGCCATAAGAGACACTAAAGTGCAGCATGCTGCTGGTGAGCACACAGAGCAGTTGCAAGAGCTTCTTTGATGTGTGTGTGTGTGTGTGTGTGTGTGTGTGTGTGTGTGTGTATAAGGATGCCTGACATGTCCTGCTGTGAAAGCCCTTATCTTGTATTTACACATAAGGACTTTGGGCAGGGCATGACTTCATATTTAATCTTTAAGCCTCTATTCCAGTATGATTAAAATCCAAAACAGGAACCTATAGAAGGAAATGTGGCCAGAACATCCAGCAGCACTAACCCCTGGCCGTCCACAGCTGCAGTTAACTCCAGTGAACATATCAAGGAAGCCGCGAGCCGAGTTGGAGCTAATCCTGCAAGGATGTTTACTTTAAAGGCCTTGTAAAGCAAACATAAATATGCATTCTGGGTTTGTCAAACCACAGAAAAATGTGTAACTAACCACCCAGCCAAATTTTAATGATTAAAAAAATCAGCAAGTATATAAAATTAGCTTTCAAAATCATGGAAAAATCAGCAGTATTCTCAGCTCTGATACACTGGGGGCGTGTCCGCTGATGGTGCTGAAACCACACCCACAAGCGAGGAAGGTGCATTCCCTCAGTAGCGGCGAGCGAAGAGGGAAGAGCCCAGCGCCGAATCCCCACCCGACGTGCGGATTGGGGTAATGTGGCGTACGGAAGACTGCTTGCCCGGTGTCGCTCGGGGGCCTGAGTCCTTCTGATCGAGGCTCAGCTAGTGGACGTGTGAGGCCGGTAACGGAGTCGGGTTGTTTGGGAATGCAGCCCAAAGCGGGTGGTAAACTCCATCTAAGGCTAAATACCGGCACCAGACCAATAGTTGACAAGTACCATAAGGGAAAGTTGAAAAGAAAGAGTTCAAGAGAGAGTTCAAGAGGGTGTGAAAACCGTTGAGAGGTAAACGGGTGGGGTCCGCGCAGTCTGCCCGGGGGATTCAACTCGGCGGGTTAGGGACGGCCGCTCGGTGTGGGAGGATCCCCTCGTGGGACCTCTCCGCCAGGCGCATTTCCTCCAAGGCGGTGCTCTAGGTCGGCTTGGAAAGGCTCAGGGCGAAGGTGGCTCGAGCTTTACAGTGCTTGCTTTTATGGTCCTGGTAGTCTCAAAGACATTCGTGGCCCTGGTACTCCATACTCTGACACTTTGTTATGTCCCTGGGCTTCTCTTTTGCTTTCAAAGAACCAGGTTTCTGTAGACGGGTGGGGTCATGCTAAGGATGGCTCCACTGCGTCATCGAGCCATGGTTTCAGCCCCACACAAAAAATCCTGAACACAAAACTGGCGAAAAAACAGTTTAAGGGTCTAACTCCACAATCCAGTACTACAATGTTCACAGTCTTTTCACATGTTTTCAGTCATTATTTTTCCAATATTTATAATGCGTTTAGAAACAAATCTCTGAACTTCCTTTACACGGCCTTTAATATAGTTGCACTGTTTCATCCATTGGGATATATTAGCAGAGGAAACAGCTTTGACTTTCAGACTGTTAACATGCCTGTGGGCACACTTTACCTTAAGTAGGAACTTTCCTTTCAAAATGGAAGATATTTTTTTATTACACTGTCCCACCGTCGAGATAAGTCGGTGGATTAACGTAGAATCAAGCACTTTTTAAAAATGTGTCTGCATCGTACTGATAAGCAGGCGGTATGTAAATAAAGTTAATATCAGCAATGCAGCATCCGCCATTGGAAGGAAACAGCTTTGTGACAAAAATGATAGACATAGTAAAGAGGAAATATGTAAAAAAAAATGTAGGTCAGACAGCTGAGACACATGTAATGTGATCTGGGACATGGCTGTAATGCTAACACTTGGTATAGCTGCTGTATCATTAACAGAATTACATCACAGGTTAAAGCTATAGGCACTTGTAGGATTACAGAGCAACACATTGAACATGAGAGGAGCATTTGGTTCTTTTGAGGGTATTAAATTGCAGCAGTGAAGCGTGATAACAACACATGAAATGAATGGAAATAATCAAGAAACCAACAAGAAAGTAGGGTGACCAAAATCCAAATGCTCAATTCAATGCACCCATCTACTTTGTTTATTTCATTATTGTTAATTGCGTGTGCAAATGTAAACGCAGTAGGCTGCACAATTACTAGGATAATAGGAGGTGGATGAATCAGTGCTGTCATGGAAGTGTTCGAAAAAGATCTCCCACGTACCACCAGTTGACATGAACTATTATTACCATGGTAGCTGATTTACATTTCTAGATGAGAATGATAGTTAATGAACTAAACAAAGGAAACACTCTCCTCTTGTTTGACTCACAACGCATGTGTTTAAAGCAGAGAGGCAACTGGCTGATGTTTGTACAGCACAGAGATGTCGACTCGAGACATGGACTCAAGTCAGACTCATGTCACAAAGAGAAAAAAAAGACTTGAGACTTGTCACAGATTTAATTATTAGCCATGTGCACTGAAAGGACTTGGTCTCAGCTATAGAAAACCACTATTAACAAAGCTTTTAACATTTTAATGGCCACCATTCAAAGAGACCTGAATCCCGAAGACTTGACTTGGACTTGCCATGAAGAACAACATACTTGAAATAAATGTTTTTTGACTGACTTGATTTGAAGGTTTGTCGGTTGACTTGAGACTTGATATAAACTTCTCTCGATTGACTTGAGGCATGACTTTGATTCGTCTCAACGGACACGAGATATAGCTTAAACTTGACTCGACTGATTTGAGACTTGATTAGGACTTGTCACAACTGACTTAAGGCATGACTTGTACTTGTCTCAGCTGTCGCCTACTGGACTGGGGACATGACTAGGACTCGTCTCGATTAACTCAAGACTCAACTTGAACGTGTCTCGATGGATTTCAGGCAGGAGTTGAAATTGACTCAAGTGACTTGAGACTTGACGTGAACTTGTCTTGATTTGACTTGAGATTTGATTCAAATTATCCTGATTGACTTGAGACTTGATTTAGACTTGTCTCGATTGACTTGAGGCATGACTTTGATTTGTCTCAACGGACACGAGATATAGCATGAACTTGACTCGACTGATTTGAAACTTGATTAGGACTTGTTTCGATTGACTTAAGACTTGATATAAACTTGTCTCGATTTGACTTGAGACTCGACTTGGACTTGTCACAACTGACTTGTACTTGTCTCAGCTGTCACCTACTGGACTGGGAACATGACTAGCACTCGTCTCGATTGACTCAAGACTCAACTTGAACGTCTCTCAATGGACTTCAGGCAGGACTTGAAATTGTCTCAAGTGACTTGAGACTTGACGTGAACTTGTCTTGATTTGACTTGAGATTTGATTTGAATTTATCCTGACTGACCTGACACTCGATTTAGACTTGTCCCGATTGACTTGAGACATGACTTTGATTTGTCTCAACGGACACGAGACATAGCTTGAACTTGACTCGACTGATTTGAGACTTGATAAGGACTTGTTTGCTTGACTTAAGACTTGATATAAACTGATTTGACTTGAGACTCGAATTGGACTTGTCACAACTGACTTGTACTTGTCTCAGCTGTCGCCTACTGGACTGGGGATATGACTGGGACTCATCTCGATTGACTCAAGACTTCAGGCAGGACTTGAACTTGTCTCAAGTGACATGAACTTGTCTTGATTTGACTCGAGACTCGATTTAGACTTGTCCCGATTGACTTGAGGCATGACTTTGATTTGTCTCAACGGACACGAGATATAGCTTGAACTTGACTCGACTGATTTGAGACTTGATAAGGACTTGTTTGCTTGACTTAAGACTTGATATAAACTGATTTGACTTGAGACTCGAATTGGACTTGTCACAACTGACTTGTACTTGTCTCAGCTGTCGCCTACTGGACTGGGGATATGACTGGGACTCATCTCGATTGACTCAAGACTTCAGGCAGGACTTGAACTTGTCTCAAGTGACATGAACTTGTCTTGATTTGACTCGAGACTCGATTTAGACTTGTCCCGATTGACTTGAGGCATGACTTTGATTTGTCTCAACGGACACGAGATATAGCTTGAACTTGACTCGACTGATTTGAGACTTGATAAGGACTTGTTTGCTTGACTTAAGACTTGATATAAACTGATTTGACTTGAGACTCGAATTGGACTTGTCACAACTGACTTGTACTTGTCTCAGCTGTCGCCTACTGGACTGGGGATATGACTGGGACTCGTCTCGATTGACTCAAGACTTCAGGCAGGACTTGAACTTGTCTCAAGTGACATGAACTTGTCTTGATTTGACTCGAGACTCGATTTAGACTTGTCCCGATTGACTTGAGGCATGACTTTGATTTGTCTCAACGGACACGAGATATAGCTTGAATTTGACTCGACTGATTTGAGGCTCAATTTAGACTTGTTTCGATTGACTTAAGACTTGACTTGAATGTTTTACTGTAATGTCCGAATGTTTGGTCACTCTAACTGGGAGTACTCCAGCTGGTTTCCACCCATATACTGTAATCATTCATCCAGTCATAATGAATGATTTTGCTCCATGAAATCAAGAAATATAAATGTGTGAAAGTGGAAAGAGATGCAAGAATCTTAGTTCATTATCACTGTCATCATCTCCACTATGAGATTTAATAAAACCGTAGGCCTCAGTGGATTTAATCAATCCGCTGCCTTCATCTTGTACAACTATTACCATCAAATGAATCCAGCCTGTCCTCATTTGCTGATTCCCCCAGTGATTCATTGGGGCTTCACTATATGTTGGCTGTCTACAGTATTGTCTGTGTCTCCGATGTCTACCCTTGTTCTCCCGAGCAGTTCGCTCACCTTCCAGTGAATTAAATAGTTTCAAATGAAGAGCTGCCAGCAGCTATTCACTGTGAGTGCCTCCTCCTCCTCCTCCTCCTCCTCCCTTTTCAACATCTCTCACGAAACACAAAGGTGACCTCGGAGCCTCGTGCATACCTCAAATCAAAAGGAGAAGAGCTGCAAGAAACAAAAAAAACTGTCAAGGACTTTCAGATGTTTCAAGTATCCCATGTTTGGCGAAAAAAGAAGAAGAAAGAAACTTAGATGTATTCTGTACTTTTGCTCTCTGGCTATCTATAATTCACTATCAGTATCATACTGTCTGACCCATAACGGATGGGTTTGCATTAGAGTTACTTGAAAGCCCGGTGCGTCTCACACAGACACTAAAGGGTGCCTTTTGCGTCGGTATCAAGACACCGATGGCTGTGACAAAACATTGGGATTTGACGCCGAGGGAATGAGACCGGTCTGTTACTGCTCCACAAACACTAACGGTTTGTAGACAGTCATGAGATGGGAGTCGATGGTAGAAATATGTCTTTTAAATAAACTGAAAATTTTGTGCTATTAGCGACCCAGCTAAGCTTATGAGCTAACTAACGGTGAGCTTCGCTGTACCACTTTTTGGTGTGACCAGGCCTTTAGAATTTCCCTTTGAAAAACTGAAACATAAAATCAAAAAAAATAGAAGATAAAATAAAAGTAATATCTTGGACCTTTTATTTGTGAGTTGAATTTTGTGAAAGTGAATGTTTCTCTGGCCGACATAGGAGCAACCAAAACTACTTTTTTCTTTTAAATCTTGGCTATATGTACAATAGATAGAGTCCCTCAGGAGATTGGGCTCATTTTCTTCAACTTTTATAGACAACGGTACATCAAATGAACATTGATTGTTGAAAATAAAGCTAAGTTGGTTGTTGTTGTGCGTTGTCCTCCCATAAAAGAATGTAGCACAAGATCAAGTCAATCCATTTGCACTCACAAATTACTTAAAGCTGCATTATTCATTATTAAAAATGGATCATATAAACCCACCACCAATTATCACCAGCTGTGCAGTTCCCCTCAGCTCTTTTAGCCTCTTTTATCTCTCTGCTTTGGTTTTCTGGCCCCATTTCCAGCAGCAGTTTTTGTTTGTTTGTTGTTTAGCAAAAAATCTCTGTTAAACTCACTATACACTACCTGCCCCACACCAAACAGCAGACAGACACAGTTAGAGACTAGCTGGAGAACATAGTGGAGCATTAGCAGCTAAATAGGGATGCTTTAGGGCGGGGCTACCTTGTGATTGACAGGTCGCTACCACGCCGTTGTCCGGTCTTGGTGTTGTCTGCGTTTTCGTCCTAGAACTTTAACCCTTTAACCGTTCTTTGGTCGCCTAAAAATGTTTTATTCAGCATGTACTTAGCTCCGCCCTCTCGTGTCACTTCTGGCTCCAAAATACCAAGATGGCGACGGCCAAAATGCCGAACTTCAGGCTTCAAATCCGTAGTCCACAAACCAATTGGTAACGTCACAGTGACTACGTCCACTTCTTATATACAGTCTATGATTTTCTAGGAAGACAAATATTTATCTTGCAAGCATATAGCATCAATGTGTTTTAGTCATATGGCGTTCATCAGGAGACAATACTTGTTTTGAGCTGTTCAGTAGCTTACTGTTAACTAGCCATCCATTGCCTATTAAATCATAAATAATAAGCAATATTATTATTTTATTATTATTATTACGTAGCAGAAAATTGTATATTAGTTTATTGTAAAGGTGGTAGGTGTAACAGTTATGGTATTAGGAACTATTCAGGCTGTAAGCAATACAGTGTAATTTGTATCTAAGTCACATAATCGTAAACCAGAACAGGTGGCATAGTATAATATAAATAGTATAAAGAGGGGTATGCTATGTTAGTATAAAACCAGTGTGGTATAAAACCATAGTATAAATAGCGACAAAGTCTGTATAGGCAAGAGGTCGGGTTGGATGGGTGGGTCTAAAAACACAAGATTTTCACCCAGGAGACCGCTGTTTGTGACTCATGACTCATTATCGTTGAATTATTTATTTAACTTCCGTAGTTAAGTGACGCCACTTCCGAACATATTTTAACCCAAACCACGATCGTTTCCTAAACCCAACCAAGTGGTTTTGTTTCCTAAACACTGCAGGGGCACTGGTTGCTCGTGTTGCTGGACATTCGTAGGAAAAAAGCACGAAAAATACCAAAATAACTTTTTGTAAGATGTACGAATTGTTGTTTGAGAATACGTTGAACTTTTGAACAAGGTGAATCAGTCATTTAGCATTTCAATGTGACTTTAATACAAACGCAACATTAGCGCACCATATCAAAAACATGTTTATCAGTCTAATGAAAACAATGTTTTTTTTCAAAGATCCATATTTTATCCCTTTAAGTCTACCGCCTAGGTCCACTTGTGAGTGATGCAGCTGGTCATACAGCAGGACAGGGCCCTTCAGCTCTCTCCTCTGCAATGACGTCCTTCAGTATTTGCGGTGGAGCCGAGCTGGATGGTACAAGGTAGGGCAATAAGGAGTGACGGCGACAAGGAGAGGAGTGCTGTCGCCTCGTACTCAATCACTGTGAATTCATTTGGGGGAGATGGAGGAAGTCTAATCAGTCTCGCAGGATCACCCGTGGATCCTGTTCTATTCACAACAGCGGCATCTGCTCCAGCTGCATGAAGCATGGCACTCTCTACAGCGTCGCTCCGCGCTCTCGGGGCGGAATGACGAACGCTGTACTGTGCCCTCTTTTCCTCTCGATCCTGTCAAACCACTATGTAATTATGTTGAAAGTTCCAATTTCAGGGAAGAGGCCCATGTTTCTTTCTGTCTTTCAAGTCCCAGCTGCTCCGCTAATGCCTTGTAAAACTCGTGAATTACCACCATAAATAATCCTTTAAATGATGCTTAAAGTACACAAGACTAAAACCTTAGAAAACAGTTGCAGGCTCAAGTCCTTTTTTGGTCTCTAATCGGTCTGATATTCAACATATTCAAGGTCAAAAGAAATGGTTTATATAAAGCAAGCGTTCTCTCTATGTTTGTCTTTGCATAATCAGTGGTGGAAGTGGAATGTACTGTATAATAATGCATCATATATGTTCATTATAATTTATGAAAATCTGTATCTGTAAAGTACCTAGTAACAATAAATGTTAAAGGAACAGTGTGAAACATTTAGGGGGATCTATCAGCAGAAATTGAATATAATATTAATATGTTTTTTATGTGTATAATCACCTGAAAATGAGAATCCTTGAGTTTTAGTTACCTTAAAAGAAAACGTTTATAGGGAGCAGGTCCTCTTCACAGAGTCGGCCACCATGTTTCTACAGTAGCCCAGAAGGGACAAACCAAACACTGGCTCGAGATAGGGCCTTGTGACCTTGTGACCTTTTAAAGTTGATATGACTAACACTTTATTGCTGCTACTGTGTCTACATCCATGCAGTGGACACAGAGCAACACTAGCATTTCGAGTCATGTTTCTTGGCATGATTTCTTAGCATGCTAAATATCTGGATCTGTTGGGGACTCCGGGCACGAGCTACAGCCAATGAGAGCTTGAAACACGGGTTGAAGGGAAAATCTTGGGGAAGATGGGAATAACAGTAACTGGGAACTGTTTGCAACATGGAGCAAAGATTTTGTTGCACCCAGAGGAATAAATAGTAAAAAAAAGAGTGTAGAAACCGCTGGAAACATGCTATTTTGTAAACACACGTGTGCCGACAACATCAGCAATGTGTCTCACGTATGCTATTACGTAATTTACCGTGTATCTCTCGCGTGTGTTTTCGTGACATAACATAGTTTATCTTAGATAACGTAGTTATCTTTTCATAACATATAAACCTACATCTGTGCCAAATGTGTTGCTTTTGTCACAAAATGCACAATTGTTATGAATATTTTAGCTTAGCTGCCCCATAGTGCAGTTTTAAGTTTAGTCTATTTGGGTGGAGGCCATGAATAATAAAGTAGTATGTATCATAACTCTAGGTAAGATGTATTAAAATGTCTCAGTAATATTGAGTATTTTTGAAAAATGAAAAAAATATCTGTGTATATATATATAACAAAAAGCAGCTCAGAACAGCTGGTATTTTATATGGTGATTATTAAATTTCAATCCGCAAAATAATTATAATTTTAAATTAATGTAGTGTTATAGAGCAGCTATTCTCAACCACTGGTATTGCCAAATGGTTAGATTAAATAAAAAAAAAATGTTTTTGCGGTAATTTACAACACTAGTTATTGTTTATCTACA
>CAKALU010035908.1:0-11011 GCA_916700995.1 Hozukius guyotensis | reverse complement strand
TATAAAGACCACATTAGTATTTATTCAGCAGACCTATATAGAGCTATTGTGTTGTTTACTTACATGTGGTATTCTTACAATATTTATATTATTTTCTGCAGTGTGTTTGTGATATTTATGTGCCATTATATTTCCTACTATATGGTGACTATATACAGTTTGTCTTTGCTGCTCATAATCAAGCATATGTATACTGTGTTTATGGTGTTTACCCTCTAAAATATCCAAATATCCAGACTTTAAGGTGCTTTTATCTTTATCTAATATCTCTATAATATTCTTAAAATAATGTATATGGTGCTTTATGATATTGACTCTCTAATTATCTGCAATATTTGTGCAGCTTCTAAAGCACTTTCTGCTGTTTTATGTCTTTTAATATTGCGATGATATTTGTACAATATCATATAGATTTTTTTAGATTTTTTTTATTTAGAACGTAAAAAAAAAAAAGAAAATGTAAGAATATTATATAGAATATAAGGAAACAAAACAACAATAACCAGCAAACAACAAACTCTCAATAACAACATAATTAAATTGTGTAAGAAGAGAATACTTATTAAGTCCTACCCTTTTGATAATTCTATATAATCATCAAAATTGTTACAATAATAAATAATACATTGTGTTTATGGGGCTCCTATTGTTTTATCTACTGTGATTAAAAACATGTTTTTTTTGCTTTTATTAGATAGATTTCAGTGGAGAGATTGACAGAAACAAGCCACTCTGCAGAGGAAAATGTGTCATTAAATGTATTAATCACAAACATCATATAGTATTGTTATAATATTCTTAGTTATTCGTCATCAGTAGTGAAATCTAGTGAGTTTTTGTGGTGATTAATAGTATTTTTCCACCGTAATGATTAAGTGCATGCAGACGCTTTATTATATCTGCAGAGAAAAGAATGTTTTCTTGGCTACATTTGTATTTAGCAGGTTTTCAGGCCTCAGGGTGTTGAAACTCGCACCACGTGTCAACATACAGCTCAAACTAACCAACGCAAGAAACTCAAAGACCTGTGTCTGATTATTGAGGAAAAGATAATACGGTTGCATACTTTGCATTTAGACGTTACAACTCTTAAATGACCTTAGATTAATTTAGATTGCTGAGGGATTAAACCTGCAACTTTTTTTGTCTACAAAGTGTCCTCTCTTTCTAATAAACTCAAGCATTTCTTCTTTCTTTGACTAAAGTTTGCAAGGGAGCCATTTGTCTCCACCAGACTCCATGACCAATCTATCAGAAATCTATTAATTTAATCTTGTTCCGCCTACTGGCACACTGTCATACACGTTGTGCAACCCGACCTTTGACCCTTTGTTGAATCATGGTCTTATGGTGAATTCGGCAAAAGTGAAATCCACCATGCTACTTTTTAATTTTCCACCAGACTCCATTCAGAAATCTATTAATTTAATCTTGCGCCGCTTACTGGCTCACTGTCATACACTTTTTGCCATTCAACCTTTACCCCTTTGTTGAATTGTGATCTTCTGGTGAATTCGGCAAAAGTGAAATCCACCAAGCTGCTTTAATTTTCCACCAGACTCCATTCAGAAATCTATTAATTTAATCTTGTTCCGCTTACCGGCTCACTGTCATACACGTTGTGCAACACGACCTTTGACCCTATGTTGAATCATGGTCTTATGATGAATTCGGCTGAAGTGAAATCCACCAAGCTGCTTTTTAATTTTCCACCAGACTCCATTCAGAAATGTATTAATTTAATCTTGTGCCACTTACTGGCTCACTGTCATACACTTTTTGCCATCCAACCTTTACCCCTTTGTTTGATACGTGATCTTCTGGTGAATTCGGCAAAAGTGAAATCCATCAGGCTGCTTTTAATTTCCCACCAGACTCCATTCATAAATCTATTAATTTAATCTTATACCGCTTACTTGAACACTGTCATACACGTTGTGCAACCAGATTTTTGACCCTTTTTTGATACTTGATCTTCTGGTGAATTCAGCTTAAGTGAAATCCACCAAGCTGCTTTTAATTTTCCACCAGACTCCATTCAGAAATCTATTAATTTAATCTTGTGTCGCCTACTGGCACATTGTCATACACGTTGTGCAACCCGACCTTTGACCCTTTTTTGAATTGTGATCTTCTGGTGAATTCGGCAAGAGTGAAATCCACCAAGCTGCTTTTAATTTTGACTAAAATGTCAGCTTTTGTAGCAGTCATTAGCTCAAACCTGAAAGAATCCATCAACAATCCTGCAGTTTATCAAGTCAATAATTTAAACAAACTTGTGTTTAGGTTTGTAAACCTTTATTGAAAGTGCAGGTATACTTAATAAGTCTCTTCTTGAGAGTTTTTGTGATCATTTCAACAGAATTGCACTCATTTTTTTCACCTTTTAAGATGAACTAAACATCACTTTGTTAAATCATTGTACATCTTATCCTCATGTTGAAGGAGACGTGAGACATAGCTGCCTTATCACCTGTAATTTTAATTAAAAGAGCATGTCTTATAATGCATATGATGAGGTCATTGTAGGAAAAGCAAGAAAGGAAAGATTCAGTGAATCTGCATCAAGTTAAAATTTAACTGTAAAGGAGATTTACGATTGACTGAACCAGACCTAATTGTTTTAGCTGCTAAATTAAGCAGTCATCTAACTGCTTTAGAGGTTCAACAAGCGAAACTGATGACTTCCTGCTGCACTTCATTCCTGTCCAACAACATGTCACCTTGGCACCAGACTTCATGCTTTTTTGGCTGTAATTATGGAAAACTTTCTCTTTCATTCTTAAATCATCCATTCAGTGTGTGTGTGTGGTTTCTCCAGGTGTGTGTGTGTGTGTGGTTTTGCCTCCCAGCCGCGGTGCTCCCCCAGCGGGTTGAGCGTTCCGCCCGACCCCCCTGACCCGCCTGGAGCTCCGGTGAAGATAAAGCAAGATGACATTTTAGATACAGGACGCAGTTTTGGGGACGGTCTGTCACTGTCTTTCGCTTTCCGTCGCCATGGCAACCCCAGAGACGAGCGATGCTCAGCCAGACTGTAAAACAACAGCAGTAAACTTAATCTCTCTCTTCCTCTGTTGAAGAAAGGAGCCGTCAGTCCAGATTTCTTGGATAATTATTGGTAATTTCTGGGTAGATTCTTGGATGACTTCTTTGATATTTATTGTTAATCTTTGGGTAGATTCTTAGATATCTATTGGTAATCTTTGGGTAGATTATTGGATGGTTTCTTGGATATTTATTGGTAATCTTTGGGTAGATTCTTAGATATCTATTGGTAATCTTTGGGTAGATTATTGGATGGTTTCTTGGATATCTATTGGTAATCTTTGGGTAGATTATTGGATGGTTTCTTGGATATCTATTGGTAATCTTTGGGTAGATTATTGGATGGTTTCTTGGATATCTATTGGTAATCTTTGGGCAGATTCTTGGATGTCTTCTTGGATATTTATTGTTAATCTTTGGGTACATTATTGGATGGTTTCTTGGATATCTATTGGTAATCTTTGGGCAGATGCTTGGATGTCTTCTTGGATATTTATTGTTAATCTTTGGGTACATTATTGGATGGTTTCTTGGATATCTATTGGTAATCTTTGGGCAGATTCTTGGATGTCTTCTTGGATATTTATTGGTAATCTTTGGGTAGATTATTGGATGGTTTCTTGGATATCTATTGGTAATCTTTGGGTAGATTCTTGGATGGTTTCTTGGATTCTACTTTGACACTTTTTTTTGGTGGGCACAATGGAGCTCAAAAACTCAGCCAGAACTGATGTGTTTTTCATGCTAATGTTGTTTAAAAAGCAGCCACATCAATGTGGGGGGTCCTCGCTTCACCCCCGAATCACCATCACAACACACACACACACACACACACACACACACACACCGCTGTGTTTACTGTTGTTTGTCTGGTAAATAAGACGGGAGGCCTTCTCCTCCTCGGGGAGTTTTATTTGGGTTACCAGGGTGACTGAGACTCTCTGTTTGAGCTCAGTCTGTGATTCTGGATAGTTTCTAGATACACTCTGAAATAGTTTCTGGAAATAGTTAGTACATAGTTTCGTAGACAGTTATTGGATAGATTCTTAGATGGTTTTCTTTATAGTTAGAGTGAATAATTTCTTGGATATTTATTGGTAATCTTTGGGTAGATTCTTGGATATCCATTGGTAATCTTTGGGTAGATTCTTGGATGGTTTCTTGGATATCTATTGGTAATCTTTGGGTAGATTCTTGGATAGTTTCTTGGATATTTATTAGTAATTTCTGGGTCGATTCTTGGATGGTTTCTTGGATAGTTATATTGGTTCTATGAGGGTAGATTCTTGGATGGTTTTCTATAGTTATTGGGTAGATTCTTGGATAGTTTCTTGGATATTTATTGGTCATTTCTGGGTAGATTTTTGGATGGTTTCTTGGATATTTATTGGTCATCTCTGGGTAGATTCTTGGATGACTTCTTGGATATTTATTGGTCATCTCTGGGTAGATTCTTGGATGTTTTTTTGGATATTTATTGGTCATTCTCTGGGTCGATTCTTGGATGACTTCTTGGATATTTATTGGTCATCTCTGGGTCGATTCTTGGATGGTTTCTTGGATAGTTATATTGGTTCTATGAGGGTAGATTCTTGGATGGTTTTCTATAGTTATTGGGTAGATTCTTGGATAGTTTCTTGGATATTTATTGGTCATTTCTGGGTAGATTTTTGGATGGTTTCTTGGATATTTATTGGTCATCTCTGGGTAGATTCTTGGATGACTTCTTGGATATTTATTGGTCATCTCTGGGTAGATTCTTGGATGTTTTTTTGGATATTTATTGGTCATTCTCTGGGTCGATTCTTGGATGACTTCTTGGATATTTATTGGTCATCTCTGGGTCGATTCTTGGATGGTTTCTTGGATAGTTATATTGGTTCTATGAGGGTAGATTCTTGGATGGTTTTCTATAGTTATTGGGTAGATTCTTGGATAGTTTCTTGGATATTTATTGGTCATTTCTGGGTAGATTTTTGGATGGTTTCTTGGATATTTATTGGTCATCTCTGGGTAGATTCTTGGATGACTTCTTGGATATTTATTGGTCATCTCTGGGTAGATTCTTGGATGTTTTTTTGGATATTTATTGGTCATTCTCTGGGTCGATTCTTGGATGACTTCTTGGATATTTATTGGTCATCTCTGGGTAGATTCTTGGATGGTTTCTTGGATATCTATTGGTAATTTTTGGGTAGATTCTTGGATATCTATTGGTAATATTTGGGTAGATTCTTGGATGGTTTCTTGGATATCTATTGGTAATTTTTTGGTAGATTCTTGGATGGTTTCTTGAATATTTTTTGGTCATTTTTGGGTAGATTCTTGGATATCTATTGGTAATCTTTGGGTAGATTCTTGGATATCTATTAATAATCTTTGGGTAGATTCTTGGATATCTATTAGTAATCTTTGGGTAGATTCTTGGATCGTTTCTTAGATATCTATTGGTAATCTTTGCGTAGATTCTTGGATGGTTTCTTGTATATTTTTGGGTAGATTCTTGGATGGTTTCTTAGATATTTTTGGTCATTTCTGAGTAGATTTTTGGATGGTTTCTTGGATATTTATTGATCACCTCTGGGTAGATTCTTGGATGACTTCTTGGATATTAATTGGTCATCTCTGGGTAGATTCTTGGATGGTTTCTTGGATATTTATTGGTCATTCTCTGGGTCGATTCTTGGATGACTTCTTGGATATTTATTGGTCATCTCTGGGTAGATTCTTGGATGGTTTGTTGGATATTTATTGGTCATTCTCTGGGTTGATTCTTGGATGACTTCTTGGATATTTATTGGTCATTCTCTGGGTAGATTCTTGGATGGTTTGTTGGATATTTATTGGTCATTCTCTGGGTCGATTCTTGGATGACTTCTTGGATATTTATTGGTAATTTCTGGGTAGATCCTTGGATATTTATTGGTTGTTTCTGGGTAGATTCTTGGATACTTACTGGTAATTTATGTGTAGATTCTTGGATGGTTTCTTGGATATTTATTGTTTGTTTCTGGGTAAATTCTTGTCATTGTGAGCATGTCAATATGCTGATGTTAAAAGCCTCACAGAGCCCGTTTCTGGGGGATAACCTGTTAGCATCCGCAAAATGACATTTTTTGAGCTGTTTCAGGATAATGAGACCAAAAAAGATTAGACTTGTACTTAGCTTTATGATCAATGAGCCATAACCAAACCAAAATACCAAGGCACACTGCTTTGCAAGAATTACAAAGCCTTTAATAAATGGGCTTAACGCCTACGCCTTTCAACTCACCGTCTTCTTCAGGGCATGTAAAAACAAATGCCAGCTCACAGATATACCGAGGCTGGTCGATCAGGGTAGCACCGGATACTTGATAGAGGTGCAGTCAAGAATGCGGGTGTGTACATACAGTAATTAGGTCAATTCTAACAAGCCATCGATATCTTTAAGGTTAGCAAGCCCATCATATCCTTAAAGATATTGATGCATTGTTAGAATTTACCTAATTATGTACACACCCACATTCTTAACTCCACCTCGGTTAATTATCCAGTCTCTGATGGCCTTGTTTACACCTTCCTAATGATGTACCTATGAGTTGTCACATATTTGTACATGCCCTGAAGAAGACCGGAAGTTGAAATGCGTAGGCCGCTAAGCCCATTTATTGAAAGTGTTTTAATTCGCGCAAAGCAGATAGCCTTGGTATCTCGGGGTTATGACTTATTGATCGCAAAGTTAAGTACAAGTCTAACCTCCCTCTTTTTTGATATCATGATATTTTCATGGATCCAAGGAGCACCCGTTTTTTTTTATATCTGCATTTGTGAGCCAATTCACTGGCATTTGTTCTCTCTGTAGTTGTTTCAGGATCATTTTGAAGTTGCATTCATGGTTTTTAGGTGGTTTCTTAGTTCTTTTTCTGGAGAGGTTCTGGGTCAATAGGACTCAAAGATTTTAAGTTGTTTCTGGATCATTTCTAGAAGAGATTGTTCCGATACGATCTTTTCATTCCCGATACAGATTCCAGTACCTGAACTTGAAGAATCAATCAATACCAAGTACCGGTCCGATACCACTGCGTTAAAATCACGTCGCCTTTTTACTGGTGGGACTGTCTGGTGTAAAATATTGCGGAATTGCTGTCTCATTGTCCCATTGGACCGAAAAAAGCCCATTTGTTCGACAGTCTTTTACGCCAAAAACAAACGCCCATTGTTCCAAAAATACACACAATCCGTGCAACAAACAGAAGCACATAGCTAATTATTATGCAGAATCATATTTTTTATGAGCAAAAGTTTTCATCGGTCAAACATATATTTCCGCAGGCGAAAATTGCAATTGCATGCAATTGCAATTTTAGGCTGGGTCGGAGGCATTTCCAATACTGGTATCGATATTGGAACAACTCATATTTCTCAGTTGTGTTCATGGATATGTTTAAGCCGTTTTTGTTTTGTTTGTTTCTTGTGTGGTTTCCTTGAAACTCCATGAATTGTTTAGGCGGTGAAGGTCTAGATTATTTCTGGGATGCATCCTTGGACAGTTTCTTAGAATTGAGCGTGAAAGTTCTTGACCTTGGAAATAATCTCCTAGTTTGACACAATAATCTTTGTAGCTTTTTCTTCTTCTGGATCAGCTCCTGGATATTTTTTTTTTATTGTCCCTGAATAGTTTCAGGAGGGCGTCTGTAGGGTTTCTGCACTTCTCTGTATACAGTCATATATTCATTCTGCTGGCCGGCTGCTGTAATCCTCAAACTGAGGTGTTAGGAGATCTGTCACTGCTGGAGAAAGTGTGGGAGCTAATCTGTTAGACTGCTGAGCAACAACCTGCCAGCCTGTAAACCTGAAGAAATCTCAAGAGAGAGGAGAGAGAAATATTTAAAGCTGCTGCTGCTGTGACTCACAAGTTGCTGTCTGGAGCAGTTTCCACCCTGATCGTCTAGTTTATCCTTCAGAGCTACAGAAACGGCGTCACCGCGATGCTGTCAGGGTGTTCAGCAGACGTTTCTGTGCTGAAAAGGTGTTAAAGATGTTAATAATATTTTCTCTCTCTGACTGCTGTTTTATAACTGATGCTTTTCCATTTGCTGTTTTTAACACTTTCAGTCTGTCAGCTCTTTCCTGCCGAACGAGAGTGACTCGTTTGTTGTTTGTTTTAATAATTGGAAACATGAAAACTGGTTTATTATCATGGCTGAAGAGACACAGAAAAAGCCAATTACACCTTATTTGCATCCCTTTTTACAAAGCACAATATAAAAGCAGCACATTATCACATTAAAATAATGGGAAGGAATTAAAAATGCGGAGCTCTCAAGGGAATTAAACATATTTTGGATATTATTGTGCGTAATAATTTAAAGTTTTATCATTCGCCGAACTTCACGCTGACAAATCAGGAATTTTTATGATATTTACAGATAAAAAACTGGATTACTGGAAACTTTGATTCACAATAAGATTTGGTACCAGAACTCTTTGAGGATATTCTTTTTAAAGAAAAGAAAAAAGACACAAATATCACATTAAAACCTTTTTTTTTAAACTTACTATTTTCAATTGCTCACTACAGCTGTTCCATTAAATAATCTCTTTATCTGAAATACAACAACTCACAATTTGTAAAGTCATCCTAAATCATATTGGACTTTTCTTTTAATTAAAACAACCTTTGGATACTTTAAGGTAATAATTGATTTTTAACCATCAGCCGTTTTAAAGTTGACTGTTCGCACGAAAAAGGCGTATAAATGCCACGATAATGTGCAAGGCGTTTAGCGTGCAATAAGTACGCCTTTCTTGATTTCCGTGTGTCATTTGTACGCCATGTATCCTGTACTGATTGCGATGTAAACGCATCCAGGTATAAATGCTACGGTAAGCGTTAGTGACGTTTGTCACGTGTTTTTTATTGACGTTTTATGAGACGTGTTTTTTGTAGTAGTGTTACGTTGTTTCTGTACGTGTTTTACTTAGTTTGCTTACTTATCTTAAGCCCAACCATGATGTTTTCCCTTACCCTAACTAAGTGGTTTTCTTGCCTAAACCTAAATGCGGAACCCAACAAACATCGGACTTTTAACTAGGAGACCCGTATTCGAGACCGATATTTTGTTTTGTAAGTTACGTGAGTTTTTCACGTGACGGTTGTAACGTTTTTTATTGACGTTTGAGACGTGTTTTCTGTAGTTGTGTTACGTTGTTTCTGTACATGTTTGACTTAGTTTACGTACTTATTTGAAGCCCAACCATGTTTTCCCTTACCCTAACTAAGTGGTTTTCTTGCCTAAACCTAACTGCGGACGTTTGCGTGGCGAACAAATGACAAACAAAAAGACTAAAATGCGTACACATGACACGCAGAATGTCAGCGTTATGTTGTGGTATTTATACGCCGTCCTGTGAGACCGGGTTGGTTGACCACATCTCTACATTTTAGAGTTTTTAATTTAATAAACACTGGTTCCTTTTTCACGTATTTGTATTTGTGTTATATGTATTTCCCCAGACTTCCACACAGTAAGTTATATATTGTGTATTTATATGAAACATAATTGAGTGTCACCTGCAGAAACAGTTGGTATAAAGTGGCCAGACGTTCCAGATGTTGGAGGATCTGATGCAACTCTCCGTCCACAAACATTCATGTCAGGCTGGAAACTATCTGAACTCAACCTCAGTGGATCAGACGTGAGGGTCTGAGAGTCTCGTCTGTCCTCTTTCCTTCAGCAAACCAGCACTTATTTTGTCCCGTCTCACCATCTTGGATCCAAAACGTTCATATTAAAATGCCAGAGTCAGTTTTTTGTTTCTGCTGAGTCACTGGAGAAACTTCAGAAATGAAACGACAGCTGAAAAGAGCATCAACTGATGACTGACAGCTGCTGTCAACAGTGAGCCGCTGGTGGTGGTGGTGGTGATGGTGGTTTAGATATAGGTCATCAACTCCCTTTGACTTCAGTGTTTTTGGTTCAACTTTTCATTTAGAGCATGGACAACGTGTACGTCCACTCCCTGGTGTATTTAGAGATGTATTGTCCTGTTAAACGTCCAGCAGCAGCTCTTTGTTCTGGTGTAATTGAGTTGAAGCTGGTTCACCTGTGTGAGACACACCTGTAGAAGGCTGAGTCATCTGGAAACTTCTGCAGGCAGTTTTCTGAGCTGTAGTTACAGAATAAGGCTGAATACTGAATGTCGTTTTTTACAATCAAAGCTTCTGTTGAGGTTTTCGAATGAAGCATCGAATGTCATATTTTATGACGTCATCACGTGGTTATATAAATGTAATTTATGGTGCTGTAACTTCTGTACTTAAGTTACGCCCCTTCCGGAGTTATTTTAACCCAAACCACGATCTTTTCCTAAACCTAACTAAGTAGTTTTGTTGCCGAAACCTAACCAAGTTGTTTCCTGTAAAGACGGAGGTTTATTTTGAAAAGACTGTGCATGTAACAAGCGGATATTGACACGAGTTGCTGGACATTTGTAGGAAAAATTAGGAATAACTTTTCATGAGATATCATACGATATTGTCTGAAGATAAGTTAATACAGGAGGCAAGCGGGAGAGCAAAAATGTTGGTTTTGAAAGGCTAAACGCCAACAAATATGGATTGAAGCAGAGTATTTTGTTTAAGAAATGATTAAATCTATCTTTTTTCAATAAATTGTGACTTTTGGACTTTACATTTACATTCAGAATAAGGCCTAATTCAGAATATCCAAAGGGATTATGCTGTTTACGTGAACCTTATAAAATTTGGAATAATAGCGGAATGTTAGTGTGAATGTAAACGTATTCAATGTTAAAGGTTAAACCAGTTAGTTTCCAACCATTTTGACATTTCAGATGTCTATAATTTATTATTACATTGCTTTGTTGAATACTCGATTCTGATTGGTCAATCACGGCGTTCTGCGGTCTGTTATTTCTTTATAACAGACCGTTGCTATGTATAACAGACCGTTGCTATGTA
>CAKALU010035906.1:2982-16341 GCA_916700995.1 Hozukius guyotensis | reverse complement strand
AATTAATGAATTAATCGAGAATATAACCAGCAGATTAAAGGATAACTTTTGTATTTTTCAACCTGGAAATTTCCCCATGTTTTTGTGTCTTAGTGACTAATGGAGACAACAATTTTTGAAATTGTATTGAGTATTGAGAGAGAATGCTGCAGCCGCCAGCCGCAAAACAGGCTGTAATGTAATCCTTTGGGGCAACCATGCCGTCAATTTTGCTTCCACTAAAAGTGCTTGTTTTTGCCACTGACAGGCTCAGATTGTTATTATAAGTGTCTGACAACATTATGGAAAGGACCCCTACAGAGAAATAGTGATTGTGTCATGTGACTCGTTGCCAGTGGAACGGTGGAAATGTGAGAGAGAGATTGGAGAGAGGAGTGACACAGGACACCGGTGTTGCCAGAGTTTGTTGTGTTGTGAGTACAGAAAGCGTAGCTTAGTGTTATCTAGAAGATTTTCAATGTCATGGCTGAATATTTAGCGGATTTCGACAATGTGGATGCAACGTAAGGTTTCAGAACGAGACTTCGCCGAGCGAGATACACAATAACAAATAGACCAGATCAAGTGAAAGGTAAGAAAAACGTTGCATCTCTCTGTAGGGTCCTTTCCATAATGTTGTCAACAGCAAAAACAAAGCACTTTTAGTGGAAGTAAATTGAAGGTGCCAGGTTGCCCCAAATGATTACATTACAGATTGTTTTGCGGCTGGCGGTTGCAGCGTTCTCCGTCAATACTGGACCAATTTCAAAAAGTGTTATCCCCATTAGTTACTGAAACACAAAAACATGGGAAAACAGGGTCCAGGTTGAAAAATACCGAAGTTACCCTTTAATCGATAATGAAAATAATGTTAAGTTGCAGCCCTAGTTGTTACATTGCTGTATGCCATAAAAGGTTATGGAGTGTTTCTTGAGTTGAGTGTGTTTTCTCTGTGCTCACTGTGAATGAAGCGAGGTGGGACAGAAATCTTGCCCTCAGGCTACCATGCTATATGATGTGTGTGTGTGTGTGTGTTTGTGTGCCAAAAACAGTAAAGCCCTTCGATATTAAAGCGTAACAGAAATATGCCTGTACTGCTTAAACACACACACATCCTCAAACCACAGCACCGCGCCACTCTATCTACATATATTCATGTCAGGGACATCATACATGCATGATTCCATGTCTCCTCCGGTCTATCTTGGCAGGTAATTAAGCATGAAAGTAAAGATGCCAGCCCGCGACCAGGCCAAAACGTGCTCTGAACACAGAAGTGCCATGCGGTGTGCTGCGACACTGCGGTGATAGGGGGGAGTGTCTGAGTGTGTCAAGATTACTCTCCCACTGCATTAGTTAGATAGGATAATCCCTATTGTCAGAGTCTATTATTACCTGGTAACATGTGGTAACAGCAGGCCAGTAGACACACATAAAAACCTAATCCCTGCTGAAACAGATACAACAATAAGACCTACAATGTGCTATTCTTTCTCATCATCTTGGTGTTGCAGCTATTGTTGTAAATATACAGACAAAGGGGGGAAAAAAACACCAATTCCTAAAGCAAAACTGTCTTATACTGACTATTTTTTGATTTTACAAAAGTGTGGTGCAATGGGGGTTATTATAGTCATGATTTCATCTGCCCCTGTTAAAGTCCAACATGTGGTGTTGCTTCACATCTCAATCATGTTCTTTGATTTTAAGTATCACAACTGAAGAGCATAGGAAGACAAAACAAACAATGATCGTTTTTTCAGTTACCATGAGGAGCTTTTAACTAGTTATGAAATTGTCTCAATTTAATACAGATGCCTCCATATGACACAAGTACTACATAAGTATACAAGATAATCAGCGAGATTATTGGCTATTTCCATATAGTTCTTAATGCTTCTCATCGAGCCTCTGGGTTGGATTCCGCACAAAATCAGACGAAATCATGCAGGTTCACCAGAAACTCCTTCATCTCAGACTCCAGCGGGGCCTCCGGCAGCGACCAGCCTGCCGTGGACAGACCCAGATCGAGCTTCGCTGCCGCCTTTGACCTGCAGTCGGAGCTCCGGCAGGAGGTGAAGAGCTCTGCACTTGACAGCAGAGAGCTTCGCCTCGCTGCTCTGCTGGGAGCCAACACCGACGCCTTGGTGTTGAAGGACAAAGGCCGTATTGCTGGGCCCGCCAGAGGGAAGGGAGGCACGGGAGAACCAGAACCAGGACTGAGCGGGACAGACTGTCAGATGCTGATGCAGTAAAATGAGCGGTTTTCTAAAGGGAGTCTGGTGCTCGGAAACACTACCGTTTTTGTCCACAAATTCAACACGAAATGAATGTTCCTCGAAGTAACTAAATTGTTTTTTCATTAGTTACACTTAGGATTTGGAATCAAGTAAATCAACTTTAGTTTCATTGTTTTGACTAAAAAAAATTAGTAATTGTCTCCAGGCCCCAAAACCAGATCAACATCATAATCTAATTAAATGTTTGAAATATTACATGGCCCAAAGCTTGTTGTCTTGGAAATCTTTTTAAAAGGCTTTTGAGATACCTGATTGTGGACAGAAAGACAGAACACACTACAAACCTCTCCTAGGGAAAGAAAAAAAAAACAATTAGGTCTACAATTCTTGGCTTCAAATTGATATTTTCTCTAGCAGCGGTGGTAGCAAAAGTGGAGTTTCATTTCAGGGGATTGAATTTTCTTTACTGGTGCTTGTAATGGCCTGAAAGTGCCTTTGATGTATTCTGCTTTTTGTGACGACTAAAATAAAGATCCACTTATAATGTAACAAATTAAATGTATAAAATTCAAAATAAACTGTAAAACATTAATTAGCTAGTTGTTAATTAGTCTGAAAGTTCTTATTATCTAATAATGTCATTATCTTTCAATATTAAAAGTTGAATAAATAGCTTTAAGATTTGAATTTTCATCCGTGGTTTGAGTTAGTGATACTCGTGAACTGATGGACAATATAGTTACTATGAGATGGCAACTAGTGTCATGGATACATAACATCTCAGCTCCTCATTAACAAGCGTTTCTCCCTCCACCTTCTGTCATTTTAGTCTCTTTCCGCCTCCTTCAGCGGCTTCGTCACACCCACACTTTTATCAATTTGCTCTCAGAATACAGTTAGCGTACTCCTTTCTCTGATTCCCAACCTCTATAGCCTTTTCTCCTCTGCAGCAGCAAACAACACGTAACAAGAACTCACAGCAGTGACAACTGTTTGGTACAGTAAAGAGAATGAATAAGCAGCAGGTAGAGGGGAGGTTTAGTATGACAGGGCTTCAGAGGAAACACTAGTGCGAACAGAGGCGGTGATTGACAGTTGACAACTTTTTGCTGCATAGTGTATCCTCAAAGACAGAGGCTGCTGTCACCTAACTGTCCAGAGTGTGGGAAAATAATATCCATCATGTCTGACAGCACTCAGAAGCACCATTGATCCCGCTGCAGAGGAGAGTCTAATTACAACTCTGTTAAGGACTCTTAGACAGAAAGACAACCTGTAGGGCTGCAATTCTGACTCTGCCATAGGGACATCTGTCTGGTTTTCTTTCACATCAGGTAAATATGAAAACGTCAGATGATGTACTATGATTGGCTTCTGTCTACAGGAATAATGCTGTGGCAGTTAGACGTCCAGTAAAGTGTGATTTAGTTACATGACAGAGAACTGTCTCCTGGAGAATAGAGACCCAGTAACGTATTGTATGAATATCATATTGTAAATAACATAGATGACTGAGAAAGTTAGGAGCTAGTAGTTGAAAATAGTGAAGCATTTAGCAACAAAGAGACAGATATTTCCCTTATAAGTTATTGGAAACTAGAGCTGCAACAATTAGTCAACTAATCAATAGAACAGAAAAATAATTGCCTATTTTGATAATCAATTAATCGTATTATTCGTAGTAGTTTTCATCCAAAAATGGCAGAAAATGCTGTTTTCAGCCCCTGAAATATAGAGATTTCCTGCTTTTCTCTGTTTTATATCATATTAAACTGAATATCTTTGGGTTTTGGATGGACAAAACAAGATGTTTAAAGACTCCATCTTTTCTCTGAGAAACTGGGATGGACATTTTTCACAATTTTCGGGCATTTTATAGATCACACGATTAATCGATTAATCTAGAAAATAATCGGTAGCTGCAGCTCTATTGGAAACCAAACCAGAGCTAAAAGGAAAGTGAATATTGGACTTGCATTCGTCAGGTGGCCAGAAACTCCTAATGAATACTAACGTTACTTCAAGTGTGCTGGATGTGTAAATTAGCAACCGTTTTCAACGCTTGTTCCACTGCCATGGCCCAAAAACAAAAATCAATGTTATTGATAACATTTTTATGTAGACTAACAATATTTAAAAAATACTACATACACAGAGTTAGAATTAGAAAGCGCTGAATAAAAATATGGCTTTTCCTAAAAA
Source organism: Hozukius guyotensis (assembly GCA_916700995.1). Lineage (NCBI taxonomy): Eukaryota > Metazoa > Chordata > Actinopteri > Perciformes > Sebastidae > Hozukius > Hozukius guyotensis. The sequence continues at coordinate 11,920 of CAKALU010035906.1, read as the reverse complement.
CAAATTATGATTGTGAATTCATTATTTTAAAAATGTAATTAAAAAGTTATGTTTTGTTTATCTCTGTAGAAGATATCTGACATTTGGTTTAAGGCTGCAGGTAACGATTATTTTTATTGTCGATTAATATGTCGATTACTTTCTCAATTAATCGATTAGTTGTTTGGTCTATGAATTGTCAGAAAATGGTGAAAAATGTCAATCAATGTTTCTCAAAGCCCAAGATGACGTCCTCAAACGTCTTTTTTTGCCCACAACTCAAAGATATTCCGTTTACTGTCATAGAGGAGTAAAGAAACCTGAACATATTCACATTTAGGAAGCTGGAATCAGAGAATTTTTTACTTTTTTCTTAAAAAAAATTACTCAAACCGATTAATCGATTATCAAAATAGTTGGCGATTCAATTTAATAGTTGACAACTAATCAATTAAATCGATAAATCATTGCAGGCCTAGTTTGGTCTTCCCTTTTAACAAGGCTTCTGAGCCAATAGTATAACAACGTTGGTATCATGTGGTATCAGCGATCAAGTTGCCAGTTAGTTTGTCATTACTAATGTTTCATATTATCGTCTGAAGGCACCAATGGTCATTCCTTAGGTATCATAACATTAGGTAAAACATATAATGATATGTAATTTTGTCACACATGAGAAAAAAGTATTTTTTCAAGCATTTCTTCCAGCTCACAACAACAGAGCTGTACTGAAACACAAGCTTATGCTACCTCTTACTTATTATTCCCTCCAGATCTTTAGAGCAGATAAATACTGGACACCGAACTCATGTAAATCAGAGGTCAAATCCTGCCATTATGAACTTTTCCCATCAGGTGGGGCTGGCATTTCTGTATCAACCGCCCTTTAAAATATCTCACGCTTATATTGAAAATATATACCCTTTAGCAGTGCACTGTGAAAAGTAAAATTCTAAAAGTCCTCTAAGTTCACACAAGCCTAAGCAACTCCTCATTTATCACCACATCCTCTCCAGCCCTGCAGAGAGAGGCTTCAGATAGCTAGCAGGCCCGCAGGGTCAGCCGGAGAACAGGTTCTGATATGATAAACACTGTCTGGGGTCCTTGAGGGAGGCTGGTTAGGGTCAGAGACAATTCCAGATCGACAGAGCCAGTGTCAATCCTGAGTAGGACATGTAAATGTTAAAAAGATTAAAAACTCATCATCTTTTTAGACGTGTCCCCCTCCTTTCCTTTTCCACCAATCACTAAACCCTGTGGATAAAACCCATAGAGGAGGAGGAGAGGCGGTGGAGCACAGGCTATTGGCAGTGGAGATAATAGACGAAGGCAAATTGCGTTTCTCATCAGAAGTTTCATTAACCCCAGGACCCGCGTGGAGGGCATAATCTGTAACATTACCACTTCCTCACGTTTCTAGCCAGCGCTTAGTCGAGTCACCGCACACCTTTCACAACGTTCACATAGGAGGAAAAAAGGAAAAACGCCAAGAGCAAGCTTCCAGCCCTGGCAGGCAGGTGCCATTTCAGATTTTCTATTTTATTCACACACTCCTTCCTGTTAATTCAATCTCATGTTATGAAAAAGGACCTAACTGATCATTTCACATTTTCACAAGATAACAAGAAAAGTCAGTTTCAAAAGGTAGAGTGATATATTTCACAAGTCTCGCATTTATGCACACACGCACCCAAGTCGCGCACATTTCCTTTTTCCTTCGCCCGGTCCCATTTCGCCGTTCTCTCTGCTGCACCTGGGAGACATCTTTAAGCAGGCTATTAGTCCGGCGCAGTGTGTGGGCTCTGGCATATGAATATTTATAACGCATTGGAGAAGGTGTAGGAGGTTCAACCTTGACTATGGTGTAATCAGCACACATTCTGACTCAGGCCCATGATTTAGAGACAGCCGACCTGCTGAGAGCCTCACTCGATACCCAACTCTCGTGGACACACATATAATCAATGCGCGCCTCATTAAGGTCGTACCCTTTTAGAATTGGGCTGAACTTTGCAACTTTTTCAACGACATTCACATTCACCGTTCACTTTTTTTTTTTTCCCTTCTTTAAAAAGAGCATGCTTGATCAATCGTCCATGATGACTTTTTTTTTTTCCTCTCTTTCACTTGGTGAGCTTGGTACATATTAAGCTGTGAGGTGACCTTGCAAGGAGAGTATATACAAAATACTTAAGTAAATGTCAACCCTGTGATTCTTGTGCGATACTGTAAATATAAGGGCCAATGCCTGACAAGAGAAAACTGCAACCCTGCACAATCCTTAACACTGCAGATATTCTGCGCACACAAAATGCTGGAGAGTAGAGAAAGAGTCCTTTCTCAGTTTTTTATTTGTCCTGAAAGATCTTTGACTCTTCTCAAACTTTGCATCTACACAGTATAGCCGTGTTTACGTTCAATCGTCAAGCGAATTTTAAGCAAACTTTTGAAACTGCGCAAAAAAAGACGTGAATTAGCCGCGTTCCATTCAACTGGTTTGGAGCAAATAAACTCGGCTACAGCTTAGTTTGGTCAGAAGTTGGCGCTATAGGCTTCGCATGGCTGTAATCCGAGTAGAAGAAGAAGTAGAGGAACCAGAAAAAAAAAAAGTCGGAGAGACCATCTAACCATCTACGAGAGAAAAATGGACAGCGCTCTTCAGGAATTTGTTTCAATTGGGCAAGTTTTGATTGTTCTTTCATGTCAGCTAGTATTATAGTTTTATATCCATGGGCTGATGGGTATAGATTCCTGCTCTTACGTATGTTTGAGGTACAACCTATTTAATTCTAGCCTATTAGAAAGTATGACAGTCATGGGCTTGATGTTATTCTTATGATCTGAGAGGTACTTACCTATATTATTGATTGATAAATGTTTGTATATGCATTTTTGTATATAGTGTTGTATATAATGCATATACACTACATGTATGTGTTTTTCTTAATATGCATGTAACACTACATTTGATTATATGTGGGATACTTGGCGGTATCATGTGACCATCATGTGACCAGACATGTGCTGAAAACGTCACTAACTAAGATGTGCCAATAAATTGCACTTAAAGGGAGCTACAGTGTGCCGACCTTCTTCTACATTTTTCATTGATTTCAGCTAATATTGGCCATGTTTCATGGTAAAGACGCCGACAGGGGTAACAGCTGATCAGTCATCATCAGTTAAATGTTCGCTACGTCAGAATTTCTTCGGCAAAGGCATTTCCATAACACATTTAGCGCATCAACTCCTTTTCAACAAAGGCAAAATCCTCAAGCAGGCGTAAAAACTTTTTGAGAAAGTTTTATCAAATTTTGTTGTTTCCATACAGCTTCTCTAAATCTTCAAAATGCAACATAAAAATAAGTGAATGGAAACGCGGCTAGTGTTTCTTAACTATCAAAATCAAGAATGGAAATGTGAGAGACATAGCAGCAATGAAAACTTCATGTCCTCCAACAGAAAATCTAGGACACACATCCATAACTGACCACTTAAGGAGGAAATACATAAGCAGATTTGTAATCTTTCACGAACACTGTGTTGTGCTGTGAACGCAGCAGTTTCTCATAATAACTACACTCAACACACCCTCACCTGTCACTAAATTAAGTAAGATATTGCTGTGTGTATATATATCTTTTAATCTGAAAACTAATTAGTGCAAACAAAGGAGGAATAACTTTATTCAACATGGAGAACAATGAAGCTCTGCTGTGAAAGTGGCCCCAGAGCTAATGGAAAAAACAGACTGACAAAGAAGCGTTATTGTGGAATATATTCTATTAATTGTCCAAATTGTGTTACTAATGTGCCCAAACAAAAAGGCAAGTGGCTCAGACAAAAACTCAGTGTCATATCACAGAAGTCCTACGGCCAAATAAAAGTTCAACACACATCCGTACACACACACATACACACACGCACACACCACCTCCATCCCTTAATGAGGCCTGGTGGTTTGTTGTGTGAAACTGCGGAGGTGTCGTTTTAATCACTGGAGTCAGTGTGGCGTGGCATAAGTTGGCCTTTTTTAATTACCTTACTGATTGAGCACAGTCAAGGATGGGGAGGCATGCCCACACCCTGGATACCACCTTCTGAAGAACCAGCAGCACCCACGCCCCGTTCTCTCTACAGTGTAATGAACAGGTAACATTCAGATGTCCTCTGACGGATATGTCAAGAGATAAGAGGACATCTCCCACAATAATCAGACAATAAGACTAAAAACTTTACTTTGAGAGAGAGAGAGAGAGAGAGAGAGAGACAAGTGGAAAAATAGAGTGAGTTTGTCTATGTGTTAGTGTCTTTACATACACGCGTTTGATACCATATTAATCGATAGTGAAAGGGGTGTCATATGAAATTTCTTTTAAATCACAAAAAATATGTGAGTAAAGTCAGTGCTACCCCGAAACTTTGTTTATAAATTCCTTTTTTATCTTTTTATCAAAAAATACTTATTTTCTTAAGTTTCTGTTCCTAATCACTACTTTCTATTTCTATACTTCAATAACAGATTTTTTTGGCAAGTTTGGGGCAGTGGAAAAAAGCTAAAAACACTGACATATTATCACCTTATAAAGTTGAATCTGTTCAGTCTGGTCTCATACAATGTTTGTAGCTAAACCTATGAAAGGTAATGCACTGTAATTTGCGTATATCCCACAAAATCAATTCACGTATAATACACGTTAAGGTGAACCAGCAAATGTAAAGAGCGGTGAACACCGTGTAGGGAGGAGGTCGCTGGCGGATGGGTGGGTCTAAAAACACCACACTTTCGCCCAAGTCCCTGGTGAAACCAGAAATAAATGTTGATATATTTGTCACGTAACTTAACGCCACTTCCGGAGTTATTTTAAGCCAAACCACCATCTTTTCCTCAGCCTAACTAAGTAGTTCTGTTGCCTAAACCTAACCAAGCTGTTTCCTGTTAAGTTTATTTTGAAAAGACTGCATGTAACGAGAAGGAAATGGACACGTGTTGCTGGACATTCGTAGGAAAACGAACGAAAAAAGAGGAATAACCTTTCGTAAGATATCATATGAACCGTTGTATGAGGATACGTTGAACAGTTGCCTACACATCCAGAAGATACGGAGCAACATTAGCATTCATTTGGAGTCGTATATCTGGTTACCTGGTGTATGTAAGTCCATCAAAACTTGAGGGACATATCTGGATCTTAAGTGGCTAAATGCTCTGCTATGTTCACCGGTTAGTCGCAAACTTTGCCTATCTGCCGTGTGGTGCTGAACAGGTAGCGAGCAGTGGGTTTTCTTTGCTGAAAAACAGCTGCTTGTTGTAGCCAAAAACGACACTGATGAGAGCGGTGAGAGCTGAAGGACGCTATAAAGCACTGTAAAGCTGACCGGAGCTGCAGAGTCAGGTGATAACGCTCTGTGGGTTCTTCATTTCAAGTGTCCCCTTTCACATACAAGTTGTCATATGATCCATTGCTAAAATAAAAAAAAATGGATTATAGCCATTTTAATGAAGGGAAATTATAAAAAATTGAGATTGAGACAAAGAAAACCCAGATAGAACAAAAATAAACTACTGTGGAGTTTAACTTCACTATTTTGAGTGCTCTCACAAACCACAGGCATGGGAAGGGTCATCATGACAGCATGAGCTCCACAGTGACGAGGCAGAACGGAGGGCCACTAATTACAGCATCAATTTATTAACATTATTAAAAGAAATAATTAATCATTTCATTAACAGTTAGGGAATGGCAATGAATCATAATATGACCAAGGCTACTGTGAGGCCCATTTTTGAAAATGAAGAGTAATTACAATCTGCAAGAAAAGTTGGAGACAAAAAGCTTAAGGTGGCTCAAAGTAAACACCCACACAATAAACATCATTAACATTCAATGTAGCTGGACTTAAATCCTCGGACAGCTCATTCCCTCACAACCTTTGCCTTCTAATTAACATTCTACTGAAGAAGCATTTCGGGATAAATTGACCCACCAGGAACAATTCATTTCATTCCTGTCTCTTGTCTTGTTAGAAGAAACAAGACACAAGTTTGTCCAGCTGCGTTCAAGGTCAAAAATCACAACTGCACAAATCCAGTAAAAGACTAATTTATGGAAATTCTGAGACGGAAAAAAGCTCAAAACAATTCAAAAAGTATTAGAAAATCCTGACACAACTACTGCATCATCTATTCTATATAAAAAGAAGGATCTTGGTAAGCTTCTCTATTCCTTAAAGTCCCCATGTAATGGAAAATACATTTTCACAGCTTTCACATCTTGTGAATTAATTGTTAATTTACCTCTTGTTATATGCCAAACATATGTCGCATCAAAGTTTTTTTACATCAAAATCTGATCAAAATCCCTGTCTTTTCTCTTCCTGTTTACGGTTTCAAATGTTTGATGACTCATCCAGGGACGTTAACAAAAATCCAATCCAACTAGTTTGCCCCACTGGTCATATAAAACCATTTGTGGAGTAGTAGCTAACAGAGCAATATGGAGAGATAGGAAGAGATGTGTGTTTGGCTATCAGTGTGCAAAAACGTTGTTTTCATTTCTAAAACAATGTGGCTGAGATCTATTTCATTGACACGCTGCGCTGACTTTGTGTCACATGTAGATGAACGTCCGCCAGATGACGCGAAACGACCAGCGACCTCCCTCGTCCTCTGCCTGATCCGACAACAGGTGAGGGAAGTGGGTGGGTGTGTGTGGAGCCAACAGTCCTCTGATCCGTATTGAGCTAAACTCTAAGCCCGCCCACTTTTTAGCGGTCCAATCACATATGAAGGATTCAATTTAAATCCCTTTGTTACTGTACACCGCTCAAATGTTTCACTGTGAGATATAAGCTTAAGACAATCTGACTTCCGTTTCAAGGGGACTTTAAAGTTGCTAAATTCCAAATTCAGAGCATATCTATATATGATTGAAGGATTGCCTCCACACGGCTCTCAACATGGTGAAAGCTGAGCCGGCAGCTGGCAGCTAAAGGTGCTAACAGCACGAACAGCGAAAACAACGGCAACAGTGCTGACAGAGCTAATAATGTTAACCTGGCGGGGAACCAGAGGGTGGGAGTTGCGGTTCCGCAACGACATCCTGAGTCGGGACGGCGTTATCAGCTGTAACCACCTTATGAGAGTAGTGAGCAGCCATGAGCTAGCCGTGGGGCGCACACACACACTGGGACTCACATGCACTAACATGCACATGCGGCCGGAACTGCTACGTAAACAAAGCACAGAGAAGCTCGGATTGCAGGGACGCCCTTACTCCACTATGTCTTTATATAGCAATAAGTTGTTTGCTGCTATATTAATCCTCTGAATTTCAAATTTAGCACCTTTAACATTGATTAAACTACCCTTGGACATATGTCACAAAGCAATGAATCAAGTGCATCTCTCCTTTTCAACATTTGTTTGTGAAATGTATTACAAATACTGATTTTCAGCATATTAGAATAAAACTCACCGACTGGTGCAGCAGGAGGTGGTGGTGGGACCAAAATTGACTCGGGCACCACCACTGGCTCGGGGACAGGAGCAAGGGATACTGGCTCCACTGGGGGCTGAGGAGGAGGTGCAACTGGTTCACAAGGAGCAGTATACTCAGGCAGGGGAGGTGCAGCGAATAGCTCAGCAGGCTGTGGGGACAAAGTGTCCCCTGAAGGATGCAGGGGTGGTGGCGGGATGATGACAGGCTCAAAAACAGGAGGGGAAGAGAGGGGTTCCAATTCGGGAGGAGGGGGAGCAATGATGGGTTCCACCTTGAAAGTAATAGGAGGTGGTATGGGTTCAGCTACAGATGAAGCAGCAATGGGTTCAATCACATGTGGAGGAGCAATGGGTTCAATTACTGGAGGAGAAGAAGCAATGGATTGATTTATGGAAGGAGGAGAAGATTCGATTGCAAGCGGAGGAGGAGCAAGCGAAGTGATCGCTTCCACCATAGCTGGGGCATGGCAGGGAGCAATGGGAGCAGCAGGAGGAGGAGATGGAGGCAAAATTACTGGCTCAACAGCAGCAGGAGCAGGTGGAGGAGGTGCCACCACAGGCTCAAAAGCAGGAGCAGCAGCAGCAGCAGCTGGGGGTGATGAGGATGGGAGCACCATGTCAATGATGGTGGGTGCTGCTACCTGTTGTGTAGGAGGTTGAGGAGGAGGTGGAGGAGGTGCAGCCACAGTCTTTGTGGCAGATGGAGCTGGTGGAGGAGGAGCTGGAGGAGCAACAGGTTCTACAAGAGGAGGGGGAGGAGGCAAGGAGATGATCGGGTCAAAGAGGGATGGCCGCAGGAGAGGAGGAGTGAGGGGAGGTGCCACGGGAGGTGGTGGAGAGGGAGCATGGTGGTGTTTAGCTGGAGCTTCGGGTTCCCTCATGCGGTTGATGACATTCTCAGAAAGCTGCAAAGGAGAGCAGAAAGAAAAGTTTCAGTGGAGAAATGAGATGGATTTAGAGAAATAATTTGACATGATAAAGTTGTTGGAACTCATATAGAAATAGTTAAAGCACCAAACTTTTACATTTTTCTTTGTGTACAGACTGAACAATCGAGACAGGTTAATAAATGAGCTTTAGATGTGAATTGAATTGTAATTCCTGATAATTTTGAAGTTTTTTTTGTCAAGTTGCTGGTGTACGATTTATCATTTTAATAATAAATAACAATTAAATAAATTATATTTATGTATTTATTGGTCACATTTTGTTTCACAAAGTTAGGAAAGCAATGATTAAGTCAAGTCTGATGTTGCCTTACACATCAAAGAATGATCCCAGTCACTTCCACACAGTGAGGCATACAGCTTATTAATTAAACACTGGTATCAGACCGGTACTCAGTATCGACTGACACCCAAAGCCCAGGTATCGCCATCAGTATCGGGACTGAAAAAGTTGGATCGGTGCATCCCTGTTTCCCCCTGCTTTCAGTCTTTGTGCTAATCTAGTCATCTC
>CAKALU010035905.1:31685-47523 GCA_916700995.1 Hozukius guyotensis | reverse complement strand
TCCTTTCCTCTCTTTCCTCTCCTCTCTCTCTCCTCTCCTCTCTCTCTCTCTCCTCCTCTCTCTCCTCCTCTCTCATCTCTCTCATCTCTCCTCCTCTCCTCTCTCTCTCCTCTCTCTCTCCTCCTCTCTCCTCTTGGAATTGTTCACTTCTCAGAAATGTACTTGCCTTATCAATAAGTTGGTAATTAAAATGATTGACACGCCTTTATCTGATTAGTGTTGTCACCCAGCATCATTTCATCATCATTAGTCAATATATCATCTAAATAGATGTAAAATAACCTAATCATTAACTCAACTGTGTTCAGTCTGGTGTCTGAGCTCAGCTTGGCCTTGTATGACCCCAGTATTATTATTGATGATAACTGCTCTTGTGCTGCTTCCAGGTAGCTCAGTATGAGTCGAGATGGGTGGTCAAAGAAGAGAGCCAATGCCAGTGATGACAATGGTTGGGCTGAAAGGGTGAGTATCTGTCATGCCATCATAATCAACAATGTAAAGCAGAAATAACCTCAGTATGATAAGGCTGTGTGTCAAGAATTTGGCGATACGATTCTTAGTTTCAGGTAATTATACATAAATGAAAACATTAGAGCTGACCCGAATGCTTCGAAGCTTCAACCGTTGCCATGGTATTCGACCTCCAAATCACTATTTGAATGGTTCGCTTTTTCAAATTTTGTTTCATTTTTTATATATAAGTATGTAATAATAATGTATAATTCCCAAAATACCTCATGAAATAAGGAATAATCCCACAACATTATTCATATACAACATTATTATTATTAGTTATTCTCAGACAAATATCGCTGTTTGTTGTGTAGAGGTGCGTGCGTGTCCAGTAGTGCAGCAGCGACACTGTCCCGGGCACTGAAACGGGGGAGATGGAGACAGACAGACAGAAGAACATGTCAGCGTGCTGAGCCGCACTGCTCCACGAAGCTTCAAATATTTCTCACCGAAGCTTCGGAGCACAAAAAATGACATTCGGGACAGCCTTAGAAAACATAGTTATGAATATTATATTCAATTTCTGCTGATAGATCCCCCAAAATGTTACCCACACTGGTCCTTTAAAGCTTTGCCTGGCAGTCTAGCCTTTACCTAATTAGACAGTGACTACTAATCGCTGCAGGCTCTTAGCTGTTATAATGAAACTGCAGGGAGTGAAGAAGAACAGGGTTCTTCACTTCCAGTTTCCCAGTAATATTGCGAAGCTCTCTATGCATTAACCATGTAATACCTTTTATCCCACTGCATGTTTTTACCCTTATCGCAGCATTTACAACTGCACATTTAGCTGCCTATCTACCTACCTTCAGGTTACACTTCTCCTACAGTCATATAGCCTTCTGTTTTCCTTTTAAACTGGGCATGTCCTCATACTGTAGGGGTGTAAGAAAACATCGAATATCGTGATATTATGTTTTTGATACTGTATTGATTCTCAAAAATACTGTATCGATTTTTAATTGGGGCTGCACGGCCTACATAGGGAGCGGGTCCTCTGCACGGAGTCCGCCATGTTGCTCCGCCATGTTTCTACAGTAGCCCAGAACGGACAAACCACATACTGACTCTAGAGAGAGACTTTTACGTTTTTACGTTACCTGAAGGTCACGGTAGTTCTCCGACATGCTTGTGTAACGTGAGCTGCAGAGTGCAAAACCCTGGTACCGCCAGCCGCCGTCTGACTTCCGTTGCTCCTAAAGTAGTGTTATTATAGTAAGGATGAACTCTGAGAGATGCGAACAGCGTTACCACGGTTTGCACTCAGCGGCTCACGTTACCCCAGTCTTGGAAAGGGAGGAGTAAATGGAGGGGTACTCAGTTGGTTGCAATCTGCAACCACACCACTAGATGCCGCCAAATCCTACACACTGGTCCATTAACACAACTGTGAGAGCTGCTGCATAAAGCCCAACAACATACCATAATAACCGTAGTATCACCATTGAGGCAGGGCAGTAATTGGACAATATCTAATATATGTGTAACTGAAGAAGAAAGCTATTTTTTAAGCCTAGGTGACTATTTCAGCTCTGGGATTCTGCAGGCACAGTTGTTGCGAATGACTTTCTAACCTTTTTCTGTCCCTGATCTCCTCCTTGTTTGCAGGGTGGTTACATGGCTGCCAAAATGTCAAAGCTGGACGAGCAGTTTAAACTCGATGCCCCCAGAGAGAAACAGAAGGACGGGTCATACTCCAGCATTTTTAGTGGAGTGTCCATCTATGTCAATGGATATACAGGTAACCCTCTACGCTGCAGTACCTCCTTATTTTTACACATCACTAGTTTGACTCTCTTTTCCTTCTTTGCAATTTCATCAGCTGTCCTCAACAGTTTGAAAAACAGAAGGGAAATGTAAATGTTCTCCAAAGAAAAAAAAGTCTTTGCGATTTGACCTGTGTTTCTTTCCCCTCACAGAAACCTATTATAATGCTCTACTGAGTTTGTGATGCTTTTGAGAATATGCTAATGTTCATGGTCATATAGATCACTTCATATTTGGGTAATACCGGAAAAAAACAAGGTCCAGATGGTCTAAAGAGTCCAATGCAAATGTAAAAAAGGCAAAAGTTTTTCTTTCACTTCCTTTCAGGTCATGGTTCATATGATTACTGGCTGTATTTTCTACTCATGTATATGTTTCCTGTGTTTGTGACATTTTGTGCAGAGCTATAAGTATGACTTTTGTCTTGTGTAGATTCCCAGTAAACTGACATTATGTTTTTTTGTGTCTTTTATTGTTTGTGAGCAGAGCCAAGTGCAGATGAGCTCCGCAGACTGATGATGCTGCATGACGGCCAGTTCCACATGTACTACTCTCGCTCCAAGACCACCCACATCATCGCCAATAACTTGCCCAACAGCAAAATCCAGGAGCTCAAAGGGGAAAAGATCATCAGGCCAGATTGGATCACTGACAGGTGTGTTCAGTGGGAGTCGAGCATGTTTTGCTCATTTAATATCATATTTAAAATATTAGCTGTAAATGTCTTACTTTGTCGTGTGTTTAAAACAGTATCAAGGCTGGGCGTCTCCTGCCTTACCTACAGTACCAGCTGTACTCTAAACATAAAGGCCCGCTCTTCCCTGGCGTGACTCTGCGCCAGACGTCAGAGATCGCCGGACCCAGCCATCAAAAGCTTCATCTGCCACAGCGTAGCATTCAGCACTCTGTACTCAACCATGAGCAGTCCTCATCCAGCTGCCAGAGTAACTCCATCCCTAACCCTAACCCCAGACACAGTCGACTTCACCAAGGCAACATCCAACCTCAGTCCATCCAGCAAAGCTCTGCAGTTCGCTTCATTAACCCCCAACCAAGTCACTTAGCATCCACTCACCTCAGTACAGATCCCCGTCACAGAAACCCTTCACACACACACCTGCTGTCTAACCCAAGCCCCACGAAGCCCCCACAGTCTACTCTTCAAACACCTCACACTAATCTCCAGCACCACAGAGCTAGCCAACCACAACCTCAGAACAACACTTCCGGCTGCAAGGAAGTGGAATTAAAAATGTGAGTATGCAAGCTTTTTATAGATTATATCTTGTTACATAAATTCTTATTAAATAATTCAGAACTACTGGTTAAAAGTGCACGAACGTATAAAAAACATTACCCGGACCAACTTTGAGTTCTGCCCGAGGCTATATGCTCTCAGTGATCCACAAATGAGTTCTCACTGTGAAGCCTCAGACTTTATTCAGACCAGTATAATGGTGGGAAAGGAATTATTATGAGAAACTGGAGGAATCCAGGCGAGCCCTCTTTTCAGGAGTGGTTCACAGTGTTGGCAAAAGTGGCAGCAGACGAACAAATTTCTTTCAGCTGGAAGGACAGGACTGAGAAATATGTGGCATATGTGCATATAGGAGTTATTTGATTTGTTGCCCAAAATTTGACAATGTTCATGTAAAAAAATCAATAAAATACTAATTACAAAAAAAAATCTTATTAAATAAGACATCTCTTCTTCATCTTTTTATCTCACAGAAACGGATTATTGCAGACCTCATTGGACGTGATGAGCCATTCAAAAAGGAATGACATGCAAGAGTGTGGCAAAGGAGATCCTCTCCCGCTGGTGGTGAAGGAAGCACATCTGACAAATGGACACACTCACCTTGTTAATGGTGCCTTAAAGCCAGAGGACCTGTCCCCTGTTACAAACGAACCCTCTGTTGACAAGGAACTGCCTCAATGCAGAGTCACAAGCTCAGATGATAAACCTCAGAGTCCTCCTGTACAGTTTCACACCAAACCGGACCCCTATGAGTTCCCCCACAGTCCTCCAAAGCAATCCGAGCAGCCTCCTGTCTTTCTGAAGCAATCCAATTCCCACGGAGCCAATGAGCAGAGACCCAAACCTCCACCGCCCACCTACCAGGAGGCTATAAAAGCCACAGAATGCCACCTACTCCCAAAACAGCTTCAACCGTCCCGTCAAGTTGATTCAAATCCCGAAAAGACTCCTCTTTCACCTTCGTCTAGCTCTCTTTTACATACTCCAATTCGACTGAACGGAAGTCACCACAATGCCTTTTCATCTGACCCCGCGTCACTAAACACAACCAACGTAACGGCCAAACCTGATCCTCCCACTCAGAAGTCTTCATCGCCATCTAAGTCTTCAGCGCAGCTGCTGGCACAGACGGGCGGTTTGATCTCTGAGTACTACTCTCACTCACGTTTACACCAGATCTCCACGTGGAGGTCCGGCTTTTCTGAGTATGTCAATGAACTGCATGGCAAGCGAAAAGCAGCGGGGAGCGCCTCCTTTCCTGGGAAAGACCGACTGAGGAAATCTGTGGCCCAGCGCTCTACAGACAGTCGAGGTAGGAAAGGAAGGGTCACTTTGTTGCTTTTACCTGTTAAATCCAGGCTGTTTTTTTGTATTTGGGTGTCATGGTGGCTCCAATAAACATACCATGTAACTGCTACTTCTCCTGTTCAAATCCAGACAGACACAGTAGTTACATGTCATTCCCCTCTCTCATTCCCCCGATGGGTCCTCTTGCTCTCGATTGTTAACTGCCAATTAATGCAAAATACCAAAAACATCTTTTAAGGGGGGACACCCCAGGTGAATAGGGTAAAAAATGTAACCAAAAGATATCACTATGAAATGTCCGCAGTTGATAACTTACTTTAACAAAATTGTTTTTTGTATTACAAGTTTTATGATGTTTTATGTTTAGATATGCAAATGATGCATGATGCTTATCAAATGTTTGCATAAATTTCCAGAACAGAAAACTGAACATTGGATAAAGCCCGGTTCAAAATTTTTGATTCATTTTGTTGACATATTAGTCAAAGGTTTTTACTGTTTTTTTGGATATCTATTTTAATCACTCCATAAATTACAAAATACTTTCAACAGCCATAAAAAAACAATTTTCTCCATGTTTTTATGAATAAAATGTGATATAAATCAGACTATGAATGGCATATGCATGAACTCCTCTGTAAAAACCTTCAGAATATAGATAGGGATTAAGCTGGAAAGTTTGGTGTATGTAAGTGCTACTGATGAAACTTCCCCAGTTGATTACTTACATTAAGACAATTATTTTTGTATTACAGGTTTTCTGAAATGTTATGTTTATATAAGCAAATGATTATCTAATGCTAACTTTTGGTGAATTTAGGAGAAATCTACAGACGCAAATACACAAAGTATTAAATAAACACTTAAATGTGTATTTTGGATGTTTTCTATCCACTGGTCTGAAAGAAGACATGTTGTGGGCGGCTATGGCTGTGGCAGGTCGTCCACCAATCGGAAGGTCGGTGGTTCAATCCCCGGCTGCTCCGAGTCACATGTTGATGTGTCCTTGAGCAAGACACTTAACCCCAAATTGCTCCCGAAGGCATAGCCATCGGTGTGTGAATGAGTATTTAGATTAGATCCTGATGGGCAAAGTTGGCACCTTAGCAGCCTCTGCCATCAGTGTATGAATGTGTGTGTGAATGGGTGAATGCTGACATGTAGTGTAAAGCGCTTTGAGTGGTTGGAAGACTAGAAAAGCGCTATATAAAAGCAAGTCCATTTACCATTTACCATTTGTGGAAGCAAGATAGCCCAAAATCTCAAAATTGCATGAAAAATTATGTTTTTGCCCGTAGTGTCTCTAAAATGGTCCGTATCATCATGAAGGAACAAACAAATACTTATAAGATGTTCAAGTCCTAAAAGATGAACAAAACACTCAAATATTTACAGTATCTGTGTCCCTGCTCTCTAGGCCCTTCCAGTTAAACTGGAATCCTGGATCATGAGATGCTGTGTTCATGTCTTTTGTGATTTGGAAAACTTTTTCTGCTCTGACGGTCTGGTATGTGTTTATCTGTGTGGTCAGGTACGTCAGCACCCGCAAGTGTCAAGTCTTGTATCTTTCATGTGGACATGGACTGCTTCTTTGTGTCCGTGGGGATCCGACATCGACCAGAGCTCAAAGGTAAGGCGCTTTTTGTCCGTTTAAAGTTGTTTGCTGCCATTGAAACGTGTTCATATGCAACACAGTTACCTGCTACATAGAATAGTCTCCATACATCCAGTCAGTGCTCCCGGTTGAGTTCATGGTCGTGTTGCAGGGAAGCCTATAGCTGTGACCAGTAACCGTGGTCAGGGGAGAGTGCCCCTGAGGCCTGGCGCCCAACCTCAGGTGGAGCAGCAGTACTACCAGAGGAAACATACCCATCCTCAGCCTGGTGAGATCATCACACCCAACCTGTTTGTCATGGAGCGTGCTGTTTCCTTTATTTTCTTGTTCGTGTCTTACTTTATTGTAACATGCCTGACTAAGTGTACACTCGTTCTGCCTCTCAGATGAGGATCTACACAGAACTCCTTCACAAGAGAGTCCTGACTCCCACACTAACGGAGTGGACCAGGATCCTGCTACTCTCTCAATGGCAGAGATTGCATCCTGCAGTTATGAGGCGAGGTAAGATATAAATACACACACACTCGTGGGCATTTAATTTACATTAAAGAGCATAAATAATCAGTATTTGGTACTAACCGGAATCGGTTGTCTCTTGCAGGCAGGCGGGTGTGAGGAACGGGATGTTTTTTGGCAAAGCAAAACAGCTGTGTCCCTCGCTGCAGTCCGTCCAATATGATTTTGAGGCGTATAAAGAGGTGGCTCTCACCATGTACGAGACTCTGGCAGGGTAAGAAGAAGAAGAACTTCCTGGTCAATTTTTCACTCGCTTCCCTGTCGTTTACATGCAAAATGACCTAAAGCGCACCTTCTCATTTACCTGTTCTTTGCAGTTACACCCACGACATCGAGGCTCTGAGCTGCGATGAAGTGTTGATAGACGGTTCGGCCCTGCTAGCTGAGTTGGGCATCAACCCAGAAGATCTTGCCGGTGCGATCAGAGCAGACATCAAGGAGAAGACGGGATGCTGTGCTTCAGTGGGCATGGGTGAGTTTATGTTTGTCTTGTACTGTAAAATACATCAAGACAGCGTTCCTGTTTAACAAACTCAGTCTGACCGCTCATCTGTTCAGGGTCCAACATTCTGTTGGCTCGGCTGGCGACCCGTAAGGCCAAGCCAGACGGGCAGCACCTCTTGAAGTCTGAAGAAGTGGATGATTTTATCAGGGAGCTGCCAGTGACCAGCTTACCAGGTAGATACAGCACCACCTGCTGGTCCTTCAGTCTACAGTCTTTCAGCTTTCTTGTGGTGATTAATTGTCATTTCCTTTGTTCTAGGCGTTGGGCCTGTTATGGGCAGAAAACTGGCTGCTATGGGTGTGAGATCATGTGGGGACCTCCAACAGGTGTCTCTGTCTCAGCTGCAAAAGAAGTTTGGACCCCGGACCGGACAAACCCTGTTCCGCTTCTGCAGGGGGCTGGATGACCGGCCTGTCCGCTACGAGAAGGAGAGGAAGTCCGTCTCAGCTGAGATGAACTACAACATCCGCTTTACTAGGGTTAGACCTACTTTCTTTCTCCTGTTCCATCCCTTCTTTCTTATCTTCCCACCTGTCTCTCTCCTTAACCCTCTTGTCCCTCTTACATCTGTGACCAGGTCGATGAGGCAGAGTCTTTCCTGACTAACTTGTCCATGGAGGTGCAAAAACGTTTACAAGAAGCAGGGCTGCGGGGTCGGAGAGTTACCCTCAAGGTCATGGTTCGCAAGGTTGGAGCACCACTGGAACCGGCTAAATACGGTGGTCATGGCATATGTGATAACCTAGCCAGGTGAGAAAGAGGCCGTCATCTGTGTACGTTACCAATAATGTCCTCTTTCCACTGCATATCCGTGTCATTGTCTCTCTGTAGACTCATTTGTATCCGTCTCCTCTTCTGTCAGGACTGTGATGCTCGCTCAGTCAACTGACAGCGGTCAGCTGATCGCCGCTGCAGTCATCAAGCTGTTCTACGCCATGAAGTTGCAGGTTCACGACATGAGAGGGATCGGCATCCAGGTTCAGCTTCTTGACGGACATCACTCTGTTCCCCGGGACTCCGCGGGCCCCGGGACACGCTCCATCAAAGAGATGTTGCTAGGCAAAGGACCAAGTGCGAAATCCAGCAACAGAGGTTTGTGTAAGGTCTTAGTGTTTCAGTTTATATCTTTCGTTGTCGTCTATGAAATCGATTGAGTTCAAGATCAATGTTACAGATGCTGCTGACAACACACATCAGGGAAATGCCTCCTCAACCACAGGCCCATCATCTGGCTCCTCTCCACATCCTCTGTCCTCTCCCGAGCCGGTCCCAGGGACAAGCAGAGACCAGCAGGCATGCAGACGAACTCCAAAACACTCTCGAGCACGTCTCAACTTCAGCATTGAGATCCCCTCCCCTTCGCAGGTATAGACTTGAAGGAGACGTCTAATTGGTTGAACAAGAGCTGAACGGCTAAATGTTTTCAACAACTTGTGTTTCTTTATGGTATCCAAGGTGGATCGTTCCGTGTTGGAGGCGTTGCCTGCAGAGCTGAGGGAACAAGTGGAGCAGTCGTGGACTAATCGGGATGGAAGACCAAGTAACCGTCGATCACCCAGTCCACAGACCTCTGCTCCTCTGCCACAGCCTCAGTCTCTGAGGTCTCGTCCTACCTCCCCTCCTCGTCCACCTGCTCCTGGTCCTGCACTCTACACTCCACCTGTTGGCATGTTGCTTCTGCAGATTCCAAACCAGCCAGACAGTCCGGGAATTGTACTGGAACTACCGAACTTTTCACAGGTAGGATGCAAACGTTTGAAATGTTGCCTTTTGTAAATAATCCATAAGTCAGAAGCCCAAGCTGTCACAGAATAATGTGTATATCAGTCTCTAATTATGCAAAGCTGACTTCATTGCTTGTGACTAGACGTTCAGTTTCATTTAGTGTCTTAACTTTCTGACTGCAGGTTGATCCGGATGTATTTGCCGCCCTTCCCAAAGAGCTCCAGGACGAGCTGAAGTCTGCCTACAACCGCTTAACAAATGTCCAGCCGCAGGCAAAAATATGTAAGTCCCCAGGTGAATTTGTTAGGAATGAGTTTTGCTTTTTTTCCCCCCCTACTATTATCAGCATGCATATTCTCTTCATCTCATGTTTTTTTTCCTCTTGGTTTCTCAGCAGCGGAGCAGAAGAATCCGCTGTTGCAGCTGAAACAGTCAGGACTCGGAGTGGGCATTGGTCGGGTGAAGCGGCGCTACAAGAGAAAAAATGCAGTGAGCCCTGTTAAAAAAGGTCCCTCCCCTCTGAAGAGGAATCACACGACGAACAGCCCAGCCAAAACGCTACCGCCTCCTGTAAAATCCCGGGAACCAGTGAACATATTAAAGGTGAGCGGATGAACAGTTTCATACATGAAGATAGAGACAATTTATGGCAGTTTGTAATCTTTCCAGCTCACACCTGTTTTCCCTTCTCAGACTGAAAACGGTCCCTCCACATCCACCTCAAAACCAGACATCCAACAGTCTCTGTCCAAATTCATTCCTCGCCCTGCTCCAGTGTTGGCCGGAGCCTACGACCTGACGGACATTAAAACACTCCTACGGGAATGGGTCACCACCATAACAGGTATGCAGAGAAGAGCAGCTGTAAGAGTGCAGTTACCTATGTTGTCATGCATTTTTAACCACTCCTTACTTGTTGTTAGAACCCATGGAGGAGGACATCCTGCAGGTGGTGAAATACTGCACTGATCTGATTGAGGATAAAGATCTGGAGAAGTTGGATTTGATTATAAAATATATGAAAAGGTAAGTACTGTACAGTTAACCTCCCTCCATTCCTCTACCTCATCCTCTTTCTTTTTTTTGTTTTCATCAATTCCTCATGTTGATCTCCTCTCTGCAGGCTCATGCAGCAGTCATTGGAGTCCGTTTGGAGCATGGCGTTCGACTTCATCGTAGACAACGTGCAGGTGGTTGTGCAGCAGGCTTATGGTAGCACCCTGAAGGTAGCATGAAGAAGGAGGTGATGCTGTTTTCACTGTGTGTTACCATTACACCACCACTCTTTTGTTTTGCTACTTTCACAATCCGCAATACAAATTATGACGTCTAAAATGATGATGTTCCTCCTTCTCAACTTCATGTTCTCAGTGGCCTCCTGAAAGTGAGACACAAATTAATGACTTCACACACACACACACACACACACACACACACACACACACACACACACACAATATGAGAACGTTTTACAAGAGCCATGACAGTATTTGATGAGTGTGTACAGTCCATTATTTTATGTACTTGCTTTTTTGAAGGGACAAGTAACACAAACTGAAAGGCAGGAAATGTACCTAGAATCTACTCACCAAAACTCAGAACCGTGATAATCGTAGCAGCTTTTTGCAAATTCATCATTTTTCATATGGAGTTCTTTTCTAAATAAATGTATGTGGAATTTTGTATAAGGATTTTTACAGGCAGTGCTTAACTATTTGTTATACAAGCCAGTCCTTATTTAAATTTCCTTCCTGATGAGCGTTTTCCATCTGAAATAGCAATTGACTTTCTACTATGTGTTCCTAAGGTTTAAATAATGTCACACAGGCACATTTAGGGCGTTTTCATATTGGTTACGATTGATTCGTACTGTGCCCAAGTACGATAACCCCCCCCTCCCCAGTCCCCCGCCGCTCAGCTTTCACATTAGTAAAGTTGTTCCGTACCCGAGTACACTTGCATCACCATCCACGTGTATTTGTTTATGTTGAGATCAGCTGTTCTAGCGGCGGAGCATCGTAAAACACCTCATTCAAACTTGACAGAAACAAAATAAAACTCCACAAAACCGCCGTCGTTAGTCTTTCCAACAATCACCAACTCTGGTTTGGTCGAAATAAACCCTTATTTCACCGAGTTAGATGTGAAAATATGCCGGCTCTACATGCTATTTCCCCCGCTGTCTCTCTCTCTCTCTTTGCCCGCTGAGCAGCTGAGCGTCTCTCGTTCTTCGGAGGCAGACCATTAAACTAACTAAATAAAATAACAAACATCGCCCAACCCCATCGCCTACTATTGTCTCGCCTGCCTTCCTGCTTTATTGCGCATGCTGCGCGCATATACAGATTTCGGAGGAGACCGGCGGCGTTGAAAAAAGCCTGCCTGCCATTTCACAACTTCTCGCTGACTGCTAACATTAATCGCGTTAAATAGCAGTCCACTTCCGTGTTTCAGTACGGTTGGCTTTCACACCTGATGCGAACCGTACCCGAGTACACATGAATCGTACTCCAGACCACCTTTTTTAGTGGACTCGAGCACGAATCGACGAACCGTGCCCGAGAACGGTACAGAGCCTTGACACTAATCAAGCAAACTGGATTTTGGGGTCAAGTGTACTCGGATCTGGGACCAGGTCCCTAATGTGAAAGCACCCTTAGGATTCCATTTATGTAGTTAAATCAGTCTAGGTTTAAAATAATGACTGTGGTAAACACAATTATCATGTTTAAACGCAGAGCACCTTTTATAAATTTTAGAATCAGTTAGACTTGTAGCACTCCTCAGACATCAGACTTAATAGAATATAAGCTCTTATTTTTCATCAATGTTTCTTTGGTGGTCCATGCCACTTGTACTGACCTGTGAACTATCTCTACTACTGCTGTGTTGCAAAAAATAAGCAAACAAAATATAGTTTGCTGCATACAGTAGTATCTTTTTTTTCTTGTCTCGCAAAAAAAGTGCCAAACCTTGTTATTATAGTGTGTAAATAATGTTTTTAAAGACACTTGTTAAAAGTTTTAAAAGAAAAGATGTATGTGGAGGATTTACCTCTTGTATTGTTTACATGTAGTGAATTCTTAGTAACTGTCTTTAAATTGTAAAATCTTTCTTGCTCTTAAATTGTTTGTAAGTGTTTCAACACGGAAATCTGAAGCCGGCCAAAGCACTTCATGTGAGGTTAACTGTTGATTCTCAGTAGCACTCTGACTTGGGAGGATGTTGACAGGGGTTATGGCAATCAATAAGTAGCCTATGCAGTTCTTTTTTTTTCACTAGCAAGTGAGATGTCCATTGAAGATAATGTAAAGTTTCATACAGCCTTTGTATCTGGAGTAAATCTTTTCTAGTGTGTTTCCAGCTTAGTTACCAATTTCACAAATCTGAATATTGAAATAATGCTGGATTTGCAGAGGAACCTGATTTTTAACTCAACGTATGTACTTGTGTACTTGATACATTGGAGACATTTGTATGGCTCGTGACTCTATCATTGTGTTTCTGTGAAGTTAACTTTTATGATTGGTGATTAGAAGTACTCAGCAGATGTGGCTGGCTGGCTGGCTTGTGATCTCGCCATGCAAGACATTATTATGTGTGTGTGGTTGAAAAGTCTGTTTAAAGCAGTATCCCCCTATATGCAAACCAAATTGATCTATCGTTTTTTTCAACTTGTTGAAATGAATGTAATTCAGAATGTGCAAGTCTCCTCTCACTTCCAAGATGTTTGCTTCTCTTCACCTGTCATATCTTTCCAGAAGGGAATGGCCACAAGTTAAAATTGGCCAGTCTTGTCTTCTCTAAACTGGCTTGTGCCTGAAGACCTGAAGCTGTGAACTTGTTTGTAAGTTTTCTAAATCTTGGTAATAAACTGTAAACTCTGTATTAATTTATTTGTCTTTGTCATTGTTTAAAGTTACAACCTGATTAGTAGAGGGGTTTCCAATCAAGTTCATTTTGGCTCTGAAATAATCTTCGAAGGGGAAAATGGCTATTTTTTTTCTACTGGTATTTTACAAACTGGAAATGGTGACGAATGTCTAGTCTTGAAAGATCAAGGATGTCCATCTTCATCTACACTGTCCCTGATCTGACAGTGAGGAGCAGATGAATACAGTAGTATTCAATACTTAAATAATCCAAATTTAATTTGACTTTTTTTTTTCATTTTTATTTTGTTTGCAGTTGCTTGCAGGCATGAAATCCATTAATGTGCAAACATATGCTGAAGTCTTGCATGTTTGTGCCAATAAACACACTGTGCAGTGAAGAATTCCAGTAAACCCAGCCACAGTGATTTTCTTATCAACATTTTTTTGCATAGTTTGCAAGATTTTATTTTTTATATGGTTATAGTTCTATTTTTTGTAATATTTTATTATTAAATACAAACAAATATGTAGCAATAATATTAATAAATGTCATTGTGCAGGGTTTACATAAAAAAAATAATCAACGTCAATTTGTTTTAGTTTTCGATACTGTATAAATATAGAAATATTAATAATATTTTCTAATTCTATGAATATAGGTCATAATTGTGTTTGAGATTTGAGCTCTAAATTAAAAAAAAATCAGTAAATGTTAAACGGATGGTTTGGATTTGAATATAGATTTTTGCAGATAAAATGAAAAGATTTAGTTTTTCTTAAAACATATATCACAAGTTGGAAAAAAAATACTTTTATTTTATGAATTGACCGGATGTAGTTGGACGTCACTAGGACATACAGGATTAAACCAAACACTCCAGAGAATAGGCAAGCACCCAACTGGATTATGTACGCACTGTAATAAACCGGAAACTGTCAAGCATGTACTTATAGAGTGCAACAAATATGACAAAGAAAGAAGGGAATTGCTATCAGGAGTAGATGATGGGAATATTACAATGGGGAATCTGCTAGGAAAGACATCTTGAAAGTACACAATCTTCTAATTAATTACTTAAGGGCAACAGGAATAATGGAGAGAATTTAATTGGGTTAATAATTTTTTATTTTTTTCCTGCCAATCTCCTGTTCCACACTCCAGACCAGATGGTGGCGGTAATACTCCTCTAAGATGGTGTGCCATCCACCAATAAACACCGAAGAAGAAGAAGAAGAAGAAGAAGAAGAAGAAGAAGAAGAAGAAGAAGAAGTCCGACGTCACACGGGCCTACTGTGACGTTACATCCGCAGCAACCGTTTGCATTTCGCGCACGAACTGAAGTGTCGTCGTCGAGCTCCCCCAGGTAACTAACCCATCATTTAACCCACAGTGTGGATATTAATTAACATATTATCACTTCAACACCACACATCATTGACATGTATTATCATTTCACACATTTGTCAAGTATTTATCTATGTCCAAGCGACTGTTGACGTGTATGAACTTCGCATGGCAACCGTCAGTTAGCTTAGCAGGCTAACAGAGAATTGTCTAGCTAGATGTTTCCTTGACTACTGGCAGAAGTTAACACCTAGATACATGTCTCGATTGACTGGCTGATTGTAGTAATTAGCTGCACAGGAAGCTAAATGTAAAACGTGGAATAGATAGACAATAATAACTAAGTAGGTTAACGCAGCTAGGCTAACGTTAGCTAACAACCGGTGAGAAGAAGGTGTGCCCGGTTGTCACCGAGGCTTTGTGTGTGGATGCTGCTCAGTCTGACAGCTCTCAGCGTAACGTTAACGTTAAACTCGATGACTTGACAGTAACGTTATATAACGCACTTGGTTATGCACACACGTGGTGCTGATAGTTAGTTGCTGCGTAGCTCATGTCAGGGCAGCTGCCAACAATGCATTGGTTACAGATGCCAGTTTATTAGGTACACCTAGCTGAATCTAGCGCAATCAATCCTACCATCATGGTGGTTCTAATGTTAAGTGTTTGTTTAAACTATTTTTTAATATTTTAAGATAAGATAAGATATACTTTTATTGTCACCGTGG
Organism: Hozukius guyotensis; assembly: GCA_916700995.1. Lineage (NCBI taxonomy): Eukaryota > Metazoa > Chordata > Actinopteri > Perciformes > Sebastidae > Hozukius > Hozukius guyotensis. The sequence goes on along the minus strand of CAKALU010035905.1, from coordinate 32,362 downwards.
GGAAATTTTTCCTGGACTCCTTCCAACTGCAGTTACAAGCACTAAATGAAAACAACATCAACAACAATAATAGACACAAGACAGGGAAACAGTTCCACAGAAACAGATGTTTCAACACATACACAGTCCACGTACATAATGACACATACTATCACACACACCATGGCAGGTATTGCACCCAGGTAGTGCACTGCACCGTCTACCGTCTAGCCCATATTGCACAGACAATAGCCCAATATTACACAGATGCAACATATTGCACTTTCCCAATTTAACATATTGCACTGTCCCAATTTCACGTATTGCACTGTCTAACCATATTGTACTGTCATTATGATAACTTTATGTTTTGTCAACCCCGTTTGCAATCAACGAATATAGACTCAATATTAGAAACATCCCTCAGTGTAACACAATACAATTCAACATCATCACAAACTACAGCCTCCAAAATGAATATAATTTTAAATCAACACCTCTAAAAATTTCAACCAAAGCTGAACATTATAACCTCCATGAAGGGAGCATTCAATGCTGGGCTGTTGCATTAGACTACTTTAGTGTACAGTTTAAATTGCATAATTGTGCATTTTTATTGTGATTTATTTTTTTTCTCTAATTGTTATCATTGTGGCATATTCAGGCAGTTATAGAAAGGAAATATCTCAACTGGTGTC
>CAKALU010035905.1:0-31665 GCA_916700995.1 Hozukius guyotensis | reverse complement strand
CACTAAATGAAAACAACATCAACAACAATAATAGACACAAGACAGGGAAACAGTTCCACAGAAACAGATGTTTCAACACATACACAGTCCACGTACATAATGACACATACTATCACACACACCATGGCAGGTATTTTTTTTCTCTAATTGTTATCATTGTGGCATATTCAGGCAGTTATAGAAAGGAAATATCTCAACCGGTGTCTTATTGTTAATTTATGTGTTATCTGGTGTCACATCTCAGATTATCTGTTTTTCTTTACCCACCCAGATTCAGAGAGTTTCACACTGAGCAGGCAACCATGGCTAACCAATCAATGGAAATCATAACAAAGGCCTTGGAGTATTCGGCCATGCTGGCAGAGGAGAAGGTGGATGCACAGTTGAGCAAACTGAATGAAATGGATGAAGATGATTTGGAAAGACTGAAGGAGAGGCGATTAGAGGCGCTTAAAAATGCCCAGAAACAGAAGCAGGTATGTGGGATGTTTTCTTTTAACTGTTTTATATGCAGATTAAAGTATCTAGGCCATTTAGTAAGTAAGGGATATTGTACAGCGAGCCGGTCATTGTTGTGAAAGAATCCCCTTCAGGGCGATGAGAGTCGGGGTGCGGCATCACTAGCTGTACATTATCCTGCTTATTACACAGCTACTTACTTAAGAAATCAATAATTTGACACCAAAACGGTCCGCCAGAGTCCGACATCAGAACTGCGCCCCTAGCAACGGTCTGTTATACATAGCAACGGTCTGCTATAAAGAAATTACAGACCGCAGAACGCCCTGATTGACCAGAATCAAGTATTGAACACAGTGAATCAATGCTGATCCTAGTGTTGGCTTTTCCTGCTTCAGCCTCCCGACCGTGGTTGGAGGGAACAGGGGAGACACTGGAGTTTTGGTCAGAGATGATAACGTTACTTGCTCCGGAGCCCCATCACTTCACAAAACACGGGAAACCTCTGTTGGTCTGGAGGAGCTGCAGCATCTATTTCTGCACAAACTTCCACTGTACATTCACTAGATATTCTCAGAGCTAAACTAACTCTTCTGAAGTGTGTAGTGTGCGCGCATGCATGTGAGGTGGAGTGAGTGAGAACAAGCGCGGTGTGTGAGTGAAGGCAAGCAGGCAGGCAGAGGAGCAGAGTACAGCATTATTATTATTATAATAATTACCATATTATTAGATTGTGTTTTTTTCAGCCTTATATTTTTCAGTCTTATATTCACAGAGCTCTTTTAGAAATCATTAGACTAACAACAAATAAAGGTTTTTGAATGAAAACCTGTTTTTTAATGGAAAGTTTTGGAAAAGTAATTTAACTTTACATAAGGACCATGGTGGGAACCCTGGGGTGATTTATAGTCTAACTCTTGCTCTGGAGATTGCTTATACATCAAGAGTACAAGTGTGGATCTTTCATGGGAAAAATGGTTTTAACACACATCCCAAATCAGCCAGTAAAAGAGACTGCATGTTTTCATGGTGCTTCAATGTAAAAGCCAGTTTTTCTACGTTTTGAGATGCATTGTTCTGCTTCTGACCCTAGTTTTCTGTTTTTAAGGAGTGGCTGTCTAAGGGCCATGGAGAGTACAGAGAAATCCCAAGTGAGAAAGACTTTTTCGGCGAGGTCAAAGAAAGCAAGAATGTTGTCTGCCACTTCTACAAAAATTCCACCTTCAGGTAAGTCAATAGCTAGTATTTATTTATATCAATAAAAAGATTTGAGAAATTTCATCTAGTGCTAAAAAAATTTGTGGATTAATTGAGGGTGTTGTATGTTGTACAGATTGTAAAGCTCCTTGAGGCTGATTTGTAATATTGGACTATAGGGATGGGGAAAAAATCGATTCACCTATGTATCGCGTTTGTTTTTTGTTTTTTTCGAGTTTTCTTTCACGATTTTGAAATCATTTTTTTTAATGCCAGAATCTATATATTTGCTTCATTTGAGTCTATGCAGAGGTAGAAGGAAGTTACCGCTCTTATTAGTGTAGTCTGAGTAACATGATGGCATATCCGTTCCGTACCCGTCAACAAAAACAAACTGCAGCCAGCCGAAACGAGAAGGTAGGAAACAGCGGAGGGTCCACATGGATACAACCTTCACATTTTATGAATGCATAAACATTTCACTTCCAATAGTCAGCGCAGTACCACACTAGCACTCAGCTTTTAGTTAGTTGTGTTACTTTAGTATTGTTAACATGATCATGTTTTCTTTGATGTTAGAGTTGTTCCGATACCAGTATGTGAAATGCGTCCAATACGGCCCCAAATTCGGTATTGGGTCCGATCCGATACCATCATTTATTAACCCAGAAATTTTTTTTATTTATTCAATCGGAAATCAATTCTTCTTCGCCGCTCCAAAACAGTAGCCTTCACTGTGCTGTCGGCCTGTATGTATCATGGCTGCCACTGAAGAACTGATTGCAGGTAGTTTGTCACGTGACAATAGCAAACAACAACAGTGTGGTGCTAGTGAAGAGTGTAACGGTAGTCAGAGCGAGGAAAATGTCAGCCATTTGGAAATATTTCACAGTGGAAAATCCAACAAGTAAAACGGCGATATGTACAGTATGTAAGGCTTCCGTTTCGAGGGGTGGCAGTATCCTAGTAGGGTGTTTGAATATTGCACCCTGCAGGACAAATTAGCACACAGACTGTCCACTGAGGAGACAGCTAAGAGAATACAGAATTGTTATTTATTCCGAGCTTCATTTATTTATGTTTTTTGTAACTAACAAACTGAATAATAAAAGAAAGTTCTATTGCATTCATTCTCTGTATGTATTTGTTCATGTTTTACAAAGGGTTTACCCTGAGCCAGGCCATACAGCAAACATAGTAAACAAATCACATCCATACATGGTCAGTAGTAAACAGCTGTTAAATAATGATAATAATAATAATAATAATAATAACAACTATATACTGTATGTTTGATCATGCTGGTATCAGATCGGTACTTGGTATCGGCCGGTACTGCAAGTTCAGGTATCAGAATTGGTATCGGGAAGGAAAAATGGTATCAGAACATCTCTAATGTTAGATCTCCTCTTTGTTTTTGAATTTTAGCAAGTGGAGTACATTGTCATCAGGCTGCTCAACTTGTCATTCTGTCCTCTGTCCCCTACATATAGATGTAAGATCCTCGACAAACACTTGGCCATCTTGGCAAAGAAGCATGTTGAGACCAAATTCATCAAACTGAATGTGGAAAAGGCCCCGTTTCTGACAGAGAGGCTGCGGATCAAGGCTATTCCTACGCTGGCTTTGCTATTAGACGGAAAAACAAAGGACTATGTGGTGGGATTCGCTGACCTAGGAAACACAGACGAGTTTACCACAGAGATGCTTGAATGGAGACTCGGCTGTTCAGATGTTATTAACTACAGGTGAGACACACAGTAGACTCCCACCTTCACGTTTTAGGCATCATAGCTACAGAATAATAATAATAATAAGCTGGTGAAAAAACAATATGCAACCTGATTTTAACATCCCATTTTTTTCCATGTTTTAGTGGTAACCTGATGGACCGTCCTACAGGGGCACAGCGGTCGGGCACAAAGTTCACAAAGGTGGAGAAGAAAACCATCAGAGGGCAAGCTTACGACTCAGATTCTGATTCTGGAGATGAATGAAAAGCACCAACAGTCGTCTGGTTTTCTCTCTCAGGGCTACCTCTTTAAAAACAAAAAAAAAGTTAAGCAGACAGCCCGCTTTATTTTTTCTTCTCCCCTTCTCTCAATGACTTACCCATTTTCTACAAATTTCCATATTTTAATTTACCATATCTCAAATCAAATTGTTTTCTAAAAGCATTTTTTGTTTCAGCCTTACTTAATGAATTGTCTGCCATGTTTTATGTTTGAATAACTAAAAAATGGCCCTCGTGCACTTCAAGAACAAGGAAACTTGTAGAGGATTGTGCAGGTTTGTCTCTTTATTGACTAAAACCATGACGCATTGTCTTGAAGTACAGGTGTGCTCATTTAGGCAGTTCTGATTTTTAGAACAGAAATACATACATATAGAACATAATGCATGATTGCTAACATTTTTTAGCATCAGTACATTTTTACATGACATTTCCTTGTAGCAAGAGTTTGACTTGACTCAATAAATAAAATGGACAAAATGCATTTATTCATTTATTTGTGATTCTGTGATTTTGTATAGGTACTTGTGAGAGAGGGCCTTTCTCAAACCGCCCCCTGCACCCTCTCCCCTACCCACTTCCACTCCGCTTGCGAGGAGGGTCCGCCATATTAAGTGCCATCCCAAACCAATAAGCAGGGAGTGGAAGTGAGTTATATAACCCTCCAACAGCGAGCCTGCATCGATGCCGGCTTACTGGCCACGTGCAACAGCGTTTAGTATTCGTCATAGACCACACTCTGTACAAATGTAGTTCCGTGTGACTACCCGTACAAACGTAAACAACTCAAACTAAGATGGACATTTAATATTGTCGTACAGACGTTAACAACTTAAGGTTATATTGTATCTACGATCAAATCTGCCCTTGTCTAGAAAACGGTAGACGTTTTAATTTGATTAAGTGTTGTACATGTATATTTACAGGGACTGTTGCAAAAACGAAGCAGCTCATAAACATCAGAGTTTAAAGTGAGGTGACGTTTACAAAAAAATAGAAATGCTACCAAAGAAGCATGGGAGTAAGTTTTTTTTTTTAGTTTCTCTGTATATTGTTTTTATTCTTAATACCGTGAACCTTTGCACATCCCCTCCGCTTGATACAAAACCATGGTTACGAAACGTTACGACAGTTTCCATCGGAGAGGGAAGTTCATCTCGCCGCTGTATTTATACCCTACACCTTAAAGAAGGGTGCTTCATTCAGCTGATGGTGACTACAGAGTTCACTCTGTCACAGAGTGGGAGGGTTTGAAAAAGGCTCAGAGAGTGGGTAGTATGGGTAAAAACACTGAATCCTACAATTCCCATAATGCAACACAATGTTTCTTTGTTAGACCCTTCTTCCCTGGAAAACTCAAGAGGGGGTGAAAAGAGGAGATGTCACGCGTCATCTCACGTTATATCTTTGGGGTATAACACATGCGCAGTACAATCTGGTCTGCACTCGGCGAAGTTGAGCCAATAACAACGCACGACCGCAGCTCCAGTGACACTGCGCGTTGTGTTATACCCCATAGCTCAAGACTGACTGTCCCAGCCTCTTTCAATAAGCCTTGGGAAAACTCTTGTGGAAAATCAGGGGAGTTCCCCTTTAATGTTGGTTTAGTTGTGTTCAATTATTCTGGTTGATTAGAGCTCCGCTCAGATTAAGGTTAGCTGGGGACAACTGGGATTCACGTGTAGTCACCAAACTCAGCGTACCTGTAAGAATAATAAAGGTGTAAATTGTTCCGTCTTCACAATTGCAAAGGGTTAGTGAGGTATGTGTTGATTAAAAACAGCCTGTACACGCCAAATTAAATTGTTCGAACTCCATACTAGACTTTTAAAAAAAAATCTACAATGCTATACACAAAGGAAATTGAGGAGCTTCTCACAGCTGGAAATGATTGAATCTAATTGTGGGTGGTGGTCAGACAACTCCAGAAACACTTGACAAAGATTTCGCTCTATTTGTAGTTTCACCTAGTGTCATTCTATCGCAGTTAGATAACTTGATTGATTGTATCATTTCCAGTTGATATAAATACAAATTTTGTCGATTTCTTATATACTTATTGCAAAAAAAAAACAGCTAACATTGGGGCAGCCTCATAGCAAGAAGGTTCTAGGTCAGTCTGCCTTTCTATTAACCTCCATGTGCATGATGCAGGTCCCCCTCCACCCAAACCCTCTAAACTTTAGAGTCTAAAGGATAAGTGGATATAGCTGAGGTGTAGATGGGTGTATACAATTAGTATTTTAGTACGCAATTATGACAGCTACAGTCCTGTAAAGAAAAAATAAGTGAAAACACCTGTGTGAGTGGACCCTCGGTGCACAGCTGGAATAAGGTCTAACAATTGCCAATTGTTCTCTGACTCAACAGAAAACATGAGAATACTAATAAGGCAACAGTCATTTCAAAAGGAAGTCATTTCAAAAGGTTTTTAATTTATGTTGAGTTTTTACAAGTCATGTTTAATAAAGAATTTGAACCATCACCTGTTGCTAATTTGTCACGGGAAAAACGTTACAATTTCTCAATCGTAACAGCTGTATGTATGACTGATACAGTGTAGTGGAACCAGAACAGGAAGCTATGGAGCACAAGATTTTCCATGATATTTATGAACAGCTGAACTATTAATTGATATGATTGAAAGCGGAGCTAAGATTCGATCGCCTTGGGCTCTACAGGTTGGAGGAGGCGACGAACAATCAGCTCTCCCCTGCTGTTAATGTAGGTGTCGCCCATGTCCTGTTCAGCAGGGAGTCCATAGGGTGTCCTCAGCGGCTGGATCCTGAATGAACCAGGAAAGAGATGACAAGAAACAGTCTCTTTAAATGTCCGTACAAATAGATTTAATAGGCTTTTATTAAATGTTCTAAATTAATCTACTTCAGATTTTCTTTTGCAGAGACTTGAGGACCGTAATATGAAGCGGACATGTTACATTAATCTTACCTTACAAGGTGCTTGATGAATTTCAGTTGGCTATTGACTGCAGGTGTGTTTTTGTGAATTACAGGTGCATGTGCCTAAATACACAACAAAGAGAGAACAGAGAGACAAATCTGAGACTGTGAGTGTTACAAGTTACAAATTTAATTTTGTGCCTCTACAGTGGACAGACGCTACAGTACATCTGCTTGATGTGATACATTAACAGCTAACAATTTTAGGTATCATCCCCCTGTACTGCTCATCCATCATAATGAAAGCTGTTTCTTCACGCTACAAGGCTAAAGGTTAATGCCGTGTACAATGCTTATTGAGGTGCTAATGTATGCTTGTTTTGTAGTCATAAAAAAAAATTGAACATGACCTATTTACGCATAGATAGTCCTCGAAAATACATCTCGTACATTTCCCAAATCTCTTGAAGGTCTTGTATTCTCCAAAATATTTGCTTTATTTTTTAACAGTACAGTACAAAGGCTTACCTTTTCGAGCCCAAGGTGTTTCACCATCTCTTTCTCCCAGTACGGTCTTCGCATCACACTTTTGACTCGTGTCACTATATGCAGTTTATGAGGTTGGTCTGGATCACCCCCATATTTCTCATGTTCTTTTGATCTCTCTTCAAAAAGCTATGAAGGAAAAACACAGGGCCTTTGAACACTGACAACCGAGCAAATGAGCTCAAGTGATGCTTTAATCATTTAGAAATGCAGAACAAAGCAGCATCATTATTATTACAATGTCTGGATTAATTTATTAGTGGGCCCTGGGCACCCAATGAAAGTACTCATCTTAGTTATAAGTGGTACAAATTCCTTAACAAATTAGCAATTTATCAAATTACAGTATGTGCAGTTAATTGGCATACAACGAACCTGGGGCTCTTGACTTGATTCTTACCTCTTTTGGGATTCTTGCTTTGGTGAATTTGTTGCGTGCGGACACAAACCACGGGCAAGGTGACAAAAGTGTAGCTTCTGTTAGGATCTGTAAACATACACGAACAGTGGCGAGGCAAAATTAAAAGCAAAGAGTGGTAATATGGCCGAGGCTAAAAGGTCGGAGTGTTATGACATGAGACAATATACATTTGTCAACTATCAGATTTTTCTTAAATATCCTGCTCTATCTGCAAATTAGGAGAGTCTCTCCTGAATTTAATCTTTTTTCCTCTCTCTCTCTATTTTATATTGTGAACTCCAATGCTATTATTTCAGTGTTATTGATGATACCGAAGTTGTCAACAGTACCGTGAAATTGGGTATGTAAACTTGTATTATTTGACTTTGCTGCATTTAGTCCTTCCTTGCTGTATTTTATTTATTTTATCTCTTCATTTACTTATTTTGAAGGAGGGGTTATGTTCTGTTTGCAATTTTGTATGTTTATCACTTAAAAAAGCAATAGAAACCACATCAGACACTGTACTACGGTGGCTATCACTTTAATATCTCTGGGTTTATTCAGCCATTGTGGGTTGCATGATTTTTGCAACAATATGATAAGTAATTCAAATGCAGACAACAGACATTCCTGTCAGGTTATTTTTTCATTTAATTGTTTTCCAACAGTTTCAGAGGGTCTAACCACCTGCATTTATTATTTAATGACCATGGAGAATGGCAACATTTATCACTGAATCATGCTTGTGCAACTTTCAGCATGCAGTAGCAGAAGTTCTGGCAGCTAGAGTTGGAAAATGTGATGAACAAAACATTGTTTTTATATATATCTTGTCCTAATTGTTTATCACTATTATGTAGTCATATTATTTCTTTATATTAATCTTGTCTCTAGGTGGAGGCTTCAGATAAGCCCAGAGGGTTTTTTGCCTCTTCCTGCACTGTATATTATTCATTTATTTTTTTGTTATGTTGTATAGTCTTAAATTGTGCAAAACAAATACACAAATATATATTGAGATATCCCTCGATTTTTGTAAAAACCCAAACAGTTGTTAACTATATTTCAAGACAAAGAAAGGGACATTTAAACACATAATACCCTCACAGTTTTGAAATTGAGAAATTCAAATTTAAAAATACCAAGTGGTGTTCTTACCTTGAATGATAAAGAGCTCAAACCACGACATACTCCTGACATGTTGTATTTCTCTGTCACCAGTTACCAACAAACTACAGTTATGCACTCCAAGGTTAACGTGAACGTCCAACCCTGATAACCGAGAAATAACTATAATAACTAAACGTTATGAATAAAAACACAAACGTCAATATATTCTCATCATATTCACCAAGTTTACACGAACAACATTAATTAAAGAGCTGAGAAACAACTACAAACAGACTGTCACGTTAGTATCATAGCAGTTCTGTCTCCTCCATGGATGTCTACACCGGAACCGGAAACGTGGAGGAGTTACATTGAAACTGCACCGATGTGACAAATATTCCCCGAACAAGGTGCCTAGTTATTTTGTAGCTATACATTTTTTTTAAAGAAAATAATATGCTATGTAAAATTAATAAAATGTGATTAAAATAAAGGTGCTTTAGTTGTATGTTTTTTTTGTTGAAACTACACCCATCAAAGCGTCGTGGACCATTATTACACCATTAAGTTTCTCCGGGAATTATTTTGGTGGCGCACCTTGTATAGCTGTCAACCTGTGAAAAGTGGTTCTTTCAGTGAGTTTCCTGTCAGTAGATAAGCATGAACAGCCCGTTGTTTTAGTAGAAGCTGTAGAGAAGACGAAGGACAGACAGAATAATGACACAGAACCACGTGTCCGGGATGGAGACATCCGCCGTGTCCGTCCTGAAGAGAGCCGTGGAGCTGGACCAGGGCGACCGCTTCCAGGAGGCTCTGGTCTGCTACCAGGAGGGCATCCAGCTGCTCATGGACGTGTTGAAAGGTACACACATAATACACAGTAGAGACAGCATGATGATGAAGACATATGAACCATAACTTGTGTCCTGTCTCACTGCCATCAGCTGTGAAAGATGAGTCAAAGAGAGGACACTACAGGCAGAAGATAAAGGGCTACATGGACCGAGCAGAGCAGATCAAAGTTCATGTGAACCAGATGAAAGAAGGTAATCAATACAACCACTAAAGGCTGAATAACAATGGGAATTTATGTAGGAACATGTGACCCATGTACATTTTGACACATGGCCCCTAGTGTGTCTACAAGCAGGTGATAATGTTACATCTGCCCAGCTGTGCTTTAGTGGTGAACATTTCCAATATAAAAATAATTTAAAAAATCAAGTAAATCATATTCTCATAAACCAATTGATTGACACAGCACATTTGAAAACAAAAATAAAATAAAAAATATTGCTTATGTATTTACCATTGAGGCCCTGAGGCAAAATCTAGTTTGACTACCTTTACTTACTATTTCAGTTCATATTATGCAAGTTACACTATAGTCCATGAGCCAGACCCCCAAAATTTGGTTGTTGTGCCACTTTGGAGGGACCAAGTCTCATAGTGGCACGACATGGACTACTAGGGATGCACCGATATCGATACTGGATCAGATATCGGGCCGATACTGACTCAAATAGCTGGATCGGGTATCGGTGACAATGGGGCCGATCTATTAAATTAAATTCTATGTTTATACACTATATGCATTTTATACTGGAATTTGAATTCCTGTTTAAGTTTTGACCAATTTGTTGCTGCATTAAAAAGGTTTACACTTGAATTGTAATTCCTGTTACTTTGAAGGTTTTTCTTTGAAGTTGCTAGAGTACAATTATTATTTTAATAATAAATAACAATTCACTAAATTTGTATCTATGTTTTTATTTGTTACATTTAGTTTTACAAAGTTAGGAAAGCAATGTTTAAGTCAAGCCTGATGTTGCCTTACACATAAAACAATGATCCCAGTCTCTTCCACACATTGAGGCATACAGCTCATTAATTAAACACTGGTATCGTATCGGTGCTCGGTACCGGCCAATACCCAAAGCCCAGGTATCGCTATCAGGACTGAAAAAGTCAGATCGGTTCATCCCTAAGTTACACAACAGATTTTATTGTTGCAAGCTTTAGTCTGTGCCACCTCTAACTACTACTTCTTGTCTCTTTCTGTGTTCCCTCTCCTGTCAGACGGGAAGTACCACGAGCAGATTAGAATAGCCGAGGATGCTACTGGTTACAGCTACGAGGTTCTGTTCAAGCCGTACATGAGCAGTTTACTCACAGAGGTCTGGGTACAAGACCCGTACATACGGCACATCCACCAAGTAAGATCTCTGTATTTCTTTCCCCCTCTTTGTAACCAGCTGGATCTGGCTTCTTTTATTTGGTTTTGTTCAAGGGCTGCAACTACTGATTATTTTTCATTGTAAATCAGTCTGTCAATTATCTTTTTAATTACTTGATTAATACAAAGCTGGATTAACATCCAGGCAAAGCAGGCATCTGCATCGGGGCCCCAAAATCTCCAGTGTCATTGTTTGGCAATTGGTAATATGATTAAATGTAACTTTGCTTGGTGGGTAAATGGGAATATGCACTACTAAAGCACAATATTAACTGACATGACAAGACGTGACAAGGGCCTTAAGGTGGGTCATGCTTTATTAATGTATCTTGAGATCTTAATAGGGTCAAAAAAGTTGTAAGACAATCATTATTTCAGCTGATATGGTGCTTAAATGGTGTATATCCCTAAATCAATTTATGTTTAATCAGGTTACAAAAGTCATGTTGGACAGGAAGACACTCCAAAATACTAAAACAAGTGGCAATGAGAAAGGAAATACATTAAAAAGCCTTTATTGTAGTGGCTAAATCGTTAAAAAAGACAACATGTTTCGACACATTAGGGCATTCAACAAACAGACAAAGCGGATGTGGCCTCACCTTTATGGTATCGACAACCAGTGGAAGGCAATCACATGATCACCATAATACTACAAAATATTACAAAAATTTCATGAAGAAATAACACAGAAACAACTCATTTATGTAGGAGTATTTTTCATTGATGATGTACATAAATTACAACATCAATGAAAAATACTCCTAGTAAAACAAACATGAGAGCCTATACAGAAAGAAAAAAATATATATACATTTTACTTACAAAAGCAATGTCTTCACATTGTTAACTTGTATTTGGTATATGTAGTGGATAAACAACCTTAATGATTAATTGATTGAATTGTGACTGATTATCAGTCAGTTGAATAAGCATTAATCAAAAACTTGAATGCTGAATAAGGCATTAATGATGCATAATTATATTGTGTTAATGAGAAATAATTAGTTAAGTAAATTAAATTAACTTAAGAGGAGTTTAGTTTATAGTAAACCTGGAATGAACTCTGGAAGTTGGTTATCCTGCATCCCACAACACATAAAACAATTCAATTGAAATATTATCAAAGTTTATTGTTTTTTTTTTATTTTACAATGGCAAACACTCAATTTCAATTGCAACTTAATACTGTACCACACTGCTTCCTCGTTCTCTCCACTACAGTTGTACAACTTCCTGCGGTTCTGTGAGATGCTGATAAAAGCGCCCTGCAAGGTGAAAAAGATCCATCTCCTCACTTCACAGGATGAAGTAAGTTATTTAACTCATGAGGTCACACTAATGTGGTGAATGCGTGGCAGCCATAGCGGTCTCTTCTGTTCATTTTGGTGCTGTTGTTGTTTCACTGCTGTTCGTCCCGTACTGCAGGCGGATAGCGGCCAGCAGAGCAGCGCTCTGGCCGAGCTCAAAGAGAGTCTGAGTGCTGAGGGAGTGACTCTGGATCTGCAGTTCTCCTCCACTATACATGACAGGGAGATCAGGTACAGCTGCCACTGACATATGAAGGATCTTTTTTCTCTCTGTGATTGCAGCTTTATTTCATGGCAGTTAATCCAAAATGAATTGTGTTTTTAGGTTTGACAATGGTTGGATCATCAAGATAGGAAGAGGGCTGGATATCTTCAAGAGACCTAAGGTGAAACTTCATGCTAATTCATACTCATCCTTCTCTATTGCTGCCATTGTCAGAATTATTATTATATTATTTTTTTATCTTCCAGGGCCGATTCTCTCTTGGATATTGTGACTATGACCTCAGGCAGTGCCAGGAGACCAACGTAGACATTTTTCACACCAAACACACAAAAACACTATGAGATTCATAAAGCTTAAAATATATATTTTTTTCTATCTTAATTGACTTACCTGTTCTCAAAACACACAGACACATCCACTGTGTTTTTGGATTTGCCTTAACATACACGTGCACGTGATCAGCCTTAAAACAACTGTGTAACTGAGCAATTTTTATCAGGTTTTACAATATGCTTTGTGTCACACTGGTGTGTCTTTAATTCCAACCAACTGTATGATTCTGTATGATTTCTTCAGTCTTGTGTGTAATCAAACTTTGCAAAAGACTCATTTTTTTTCCTGTTAACTTCTTTCTTGTCTTTTGAGGCTTTAAGGTGGGATTTTTTTTACTTTTTTTCAAAACGTTTTTAACCTTTCTATGGCTATATGCTTTTTAGGATGTCATACCGCCATCTGGTGGAAAAATAAATTAAAAGTGCTTTTATAATATAAAATGTCTCTGTATTTTATTATAGCCCTGTGATAGTCTGGCGACCTGTCCAGGGTGTACCTGGCCTTTGCCCAATGTCAGCTGGGATCAGCTCCAGCCGCCTGCGACCCTGAAAAGGATAAGCGGTTTGATGGATGGATGTGTTTTATTATTCAATTTTAACGATGATACAAGCTGATGTATGCAATTCAAAATAAAGGCATACATAATAATAATAATAATAATAATAATAATAATAATAATAATAGAGAGTTATTAGATTAGTAACTAAAAAATGAAAACGATTTAATTCAATGAAGTCTAATTTTTGTGTCTACCTAACAAACTGCAGCAGATTATTACATTTAAATAGTTTATTGAGTTTGTGGTATATAGTTATTTATTAGAACATCCACATTGTACCAAGATTTTTTTCTTTTTGTCAAACTACTATTTCCAGTTTACAAAATAATCTCAACTCAAGGCCCATTTACTCACCTGCTCTGGAGCTTTTGACCATATCATATGGTCTTCGTCAGCAGATTGAGATGGCTCAGTTGTCATCGAACAGTAAACTGTAGCTCAGCGGGTCCAACAGGTCGTCCTTTAACCAGAAGGTTGGCGGTTCAATCCCCGGCTCCTACTGTCTTGAGTGTTGAAGTGTCCTTGAACGAGATACTGAACCCCAGCAGCCCACTACTCCTAAATGCTTAGGGTGGGTTAAATGCAGAGGTCAAATTTAATTATTGTATCTGTATGTGTATGACAAATATAATTAAATTTAAGTTTTGCATTATTCTGAGCACTATTGGACTTCTCCATGATGGCTTAAACTATTTCCAAGGTCAAGAATGAACGTAACGGATTAGTTTACTCCAGCAGATTGCAGATTCAGTCATTCAAATAGCATCACCATTATTTCAAATTGCTTGAAATGTGCAACTCCACAAAACCTTTATGCGGCTTTATCGGGTAGGCCAAATAAATAAAAACATTATTTTTATTCTCCTTTCCACAACAGCCTGCTGCTGCTAATGGTTCTAGGCACACTGTAAAGGGTTAAAACTGCCATGGGATAGTTAGCAGTTGACAGTGGTTTGAAAAGTATAGTTTATATATAACATAATATGACTGATGGAGTCCTGACATCTATGACGAGCACAGTGGCATCTAGTTAATGGTTAATATTAAAATCTAAATGATTCAAATATGTTATAATATCTATATAGCTTTGTATGAGCAAAGTAAATTGGTGTATGTCATTTGTTCAGGGTTTCAGATATCGGTCTGCACTCATATTGAGCCCAATATGTATACATATGACATATTTTATGACAAAAATATTTCCCCCCCATTCAAAAAACAATCATATCTTCCTCATTAGATTTTCATGGGAAACTGCTTGAATGAATGTAAACCGGCATGAGTTCAAACAGCACCGTGATCGGATTATCTATCGGCCTTAATCTCGATATGCACAGGCTCTGAGGGGAAGAAATTATAATCCATCAGGGAACCACATGAACCAGAGATGACCATGACCGTAACAAACCTCTGTTTTCTAAGAGCAGAGAGGACAAAAGGCTGCAGTAGGAGCAGTTTGTTCTGTAAATGTCCAGTATGTGCAGAGAGCTTTCATATATAGGACAACACAGCAGCTGTAATAAGATCAGATACATTTGAATAGGCTACATATTGTCCCTTATGTGTAGATTACAGGCAATAAATCCACGAATAAAACCAGACTCTTATGTCACTGTGGTCTGCTAACATGCGGTTGGTTGCATGTAATCCAGATGTCACCGGCTGGGTTTATATTCGGGTGGAAGAGATAAGGATTTGTGTGATGAGGAGCCTCATCAGAGGAGCTGCTCAGACACACACAAAAAAAAATATGGAAGCAAAAGGTTTGCTTTCCTCTTCCTGCTGCCCTCCCTCTCGCTGATCGTAGCCCAGTGGCCTAGATAGTGCTCCCATCTCTGAATACTATCCTGTGTGTGAATGTGCACAAAGTGGGATTCAGTGTTGACTTTAAAACACTTTTCTTCACCAGTGTTACTGAAAGAGTCAATTTTTTGTTGTTTTAAGGTTATTTTTTTGACAGTTTATAGTGGAGATATAGTGGAAACAAAGGTTAATTTTATGCATGCAAAAGTACTTGAGCAGTGATTTGTGGGAATTCATCTATTTATAAAAACACACACATCTCTCTATGTAGAATGCTATAAATGTCTGGTACATTTGGATTTGAGCTCTCACCAGGGATTGGAGATGGTAAATTCCTGGTTGGTGTATTATTTGTTTTAATTTTTAACTTTCTTAGACACACATTCACACATACATAGACTCCCTCTGTGATCACCCAGGGGTGTAAGCAACCCGGTGTAATGTGTAAACAGTCCTGTGAGCCGTAATGCCTCTATGCCTGCCCTCTTTCCAACTGGAGCTTTATTTTTTTTTTCCCTCTACTCTCATTTCTGGGCCTAAAATCAGGTTAGCGTTTTATAAGGAGCTTAGCGCAGAGGGCCACAGTGTGCCACTAATGTAATAGAGTATCTCTCTCTCTCTCTCTCTCTCTCTCTCTCTCTCTCTCTCTCTCTCTTATTCTCTTCTGTCCTCTTTTCTCTTTGTGCATTTGCTTACCCTGTCATGGAGTGTCCCTCTCTCTGCCTGTTTTTCTCTGTCCTTCCTCTTCCCTCGCTCCCTTCTTCCCTCTGCATCTCCCTCCGCCTGCAGATGTGGACGACGCAAGCCTGAGGTTTAAACATCAGGACAGTGACACAGCCTGAGACGAGGCAACTCAGCCCAGAGAGGACAAGAAGCAGAGGTGCTGCTATTACACGTAGTGGGTGAGTTCACTCATTTTTTGCACAGAACGGTGTTTGAATGTGTGTGTTTTAACATTGAGAAGGAGAAGTACTTTCCCTGTGAATGCAGTACCTGGCATGGGATATTTTGTGATTAAGCTGCTGTTGTGGATTATGGTGCTGTGGAATCTCACAAGGACTCTCTGCAATGTCAATAATCCACTGGATTATCATCAATTTCTGTTGGGGCTATAGCTTGACTGACTGCATGACAAAACTCTGAGGTACGGCCTGATTCATTTAGTTTCATTCTGGTGGAAATCCACATACAAGTTGAAATGTATCTGTAGGGCAAGAGGTTCACATGTTGTATATAAGTCAAAAGCAACTTTTTTGTGAGTGATCAAGGTTATTCACACGCTTAGATCCTTTTCAATCAGGCGTGATTTGTATTCTGAGAGCAGGCTGGGCGATATGAGAGGTGCAGAGTGGACTTTGCATGTTTATCCATAACCTGCCACATCTTGTCTTATCAGCCACACATGTCGTATACTAGGATCACACTCTTTTAACACTTCCTCGGCTACACAGACGAGAGCTGTATGATTCACAGAAAATGGTGTATCTCAGTTAGGGCACTAGCTGCAGGGCAGAGTCTGTAAAACTAAGGAAACAAGCACCTTGCACTCAATCTTGTCACATCAAGCCAATCTGGGCTCCTGTTACATAAGTAAATCTGTCTGAGAGCAAGACTTTAGCTTTTGCTTTGTGCACAAAACATTACCCAGGCTGCACTGCTTTGTGACAGCGTGATATTTATGTATCCTCCTCTGTAACCTAAATGTTTTTCTCTTTACGACGCTGCATTTAATGTGCTTTCTGATGTATATTGTCCTCTTGTAAAAGCCTCTTTGATTATATATAGTTGATCATAAGAACAGAGTTGCCTCAGAACGCCCTGCCTAGCTACAGTAAATGTCCTGATAATACCAATAAACCTTTGAACCTCAAGTACAGAGTCAAGTCTTCAGGCTATCACACCGGTGCACTAAGTGCATAGAACAGAGAACAAGCCACAGGAGTATTCACGCCACGTTAAACACTCTCCAGCATGTGACAACAGCCTCTAACAAGTGTATGCCTGAGGTTTTTGTTGTATCTTTACACACTTTCCTGTCGTCTGTCTTCTCTCAGTGATCAGACCCGATGGAGTATTTCTCTGGAGACACAGGAGAAAGCACTGAGGACATTCCAGGTGAGATTATCTGTCGTGTAGTTTTACATAATGAGTGTTATGGTGAAGAGAAAGCAAGTCTAGACACATGACTATAACTGACATTAAACTTTTGACAATTAAAACAGAGAATATAAAGGGTTTAGAGGGGAGACTACTCCTCTGGGTGTGTTTGTGTGTGTGAGCTGCTGTGACCTGGATCTGTCTCCATCTCAATCTCTGTCAGGACGTAAAAAGTCCAAACTCAAGGTTCTGAAAAGTCGTCTCTTCGGGAGGAGTAAGAGAGGAGGTGGAGAGGGAGACGCCAAACTCAGCCAGTCAGCTAGCGACATCACTGCTGGAAAGGGACTCGGATCCGATGAAGATTTGGCGTGAGTGTCTACATGATATTTACAGCTCCATTTCTGCTCTGATTCCTAGTCTATGCCTTCACTCCTCTTCTGTTCTCCCTCTCCCGCTACCACAGATGCTCCCAGGGGATGATGGGATCACGGGCTTTGTCCCATGAAAGCATCTTTCTGGCTGATGAGGTCCTGACAGACGCCGAACCAGCCAGGGTCTTATCCCAGGAGAACGTCCACAGCAAAATCAAAGCTCTGCAGGTAAACCCTTTTGTTCAAGGCATGTTGTTGGCTTTTATAAATGTAGTTCTGTTTAAAACACCTGTGCCTCTGGTATCACAGATTAAGCTGCAGCAGCAGAAGATGCATTTGGGGCCGCCGCCTCTGGTTCTGCCAGTCAGACGTCCAGAGGATCTGGGGAGCCGCTCCGAGGATGACGGTCTTCCCCACAGTCCCCCTGAGATCTCAGGAGCCCTCAGCAAGGTGATTTATGATCCCAGTTAAGTGACACATGGTCACGTATCTGCTTATGCGATCAGTTCACATTCAGTTTACGAGTATTTGAGGATACATTATGATTTTGAGACTCTTCTACTCTTTACTTTTCACCAACCATTTTGGCTCAACTCCATCCAAATGCAACACCGTCGTCACCAGGAGTCATATAGATATTTGAGTTCAGCAGGGACAGGAAGTGAAGAGCAGGAACAATGGCATGCTCTCAGGGTGTAGCAACATTCATGCAAACATCTTGCCCATGCCTGCTCAGCAGTGCAGTAAGTGCAATACTTGTGTGGATGTGTCCATGTGTGTTTCTTTGTGTGGATTTCTGTTCTTCTATGTCTGTAGTTATGCAAACACAACAACCTGCAAGGAGGGCATTCTGTGGACAATTGTGGACATTTTGCCAAAATTGTTACGGGTTCAAGTCTGAGATTAGAATTGCCATTTGGTTGAGTTTAAGGTAATGGTTGAAGATGCTACTGATAACATCGATAACATTCAGCCACTAGATGTCTCATTCTCCCTTCCCCGTTCCATTGCATTTACTTCAGTTGTTGCGAGGCACTTACCGTCAATCTCAGCCATTTATCCATTTTTTCCACACTAACTGACAACCCAGAGATATCACGTGATACCAACGTCGTTTTACTATTGGCTCACAAGCCTTGTTAGAAGTGGGAACCGAACGTCAGATATCTTCCACAGAGATAAACAAAACATTCATTTTGGACCCGCCAACATTTTTTAAATGATTAATTCACAATCATAATAATTTTAAAAAATTTTATTCAGCACCTTTCTAAAAGCTCTGTGGATGTATTATTTAAAAATCAACAAATCAACAAATCCCATGAAAAGGCCCAAACCAACAATGCTTCAGTCCGTCTCTACTGCCTGACTTCCCTACCCTGTCTGAGACAATCAGCCCTAACCAAGCTCAGTTATTCCTTTTTTAAATATCTTAAAAAATAGGTCACAAATATACAGTAGTTTATTTTTTTTAAAAGGTACAGTAATCCCTAAACAGCTGTGCACTGCATTTTTTTTTTAGCAAACATTGCTAAATTGTAAATAGTGCATTTGTCTGGGACTATTTTCAGACACAGATTAATCTAGTGAGCATTTACGGCCGCAAAAAAACTAGAGTACTCATGTTCATTGTAATGAAGGAACATGTCACTCAGTGTAACAGTGTTTTTAATAGCTTTTGGCCTTTTCAGGAGATTTGTTTACTATAAGAACAATTTGGAATATAGCCAGCCTTAAAGGGATATATAATATGATGGAAAACTCATTTTTTCAGTGCTTGTACACATACATTTGGGTATCTAGAGTGTCTACCAACCCACAAACTGTAACATAAGACAACCCAGTCAGTTTTTTTATGGGCTTCCTAGATCAGAAAACATGTGATTCAACAAGCCATTCAGATTTGGCTCCAATTCAATGTCACATGCAGGCTCATTAGATTATACCGCCCACGACTTGAGAACTACCTTTACAAAGGTGCATCATATTTTTCTCTCAAGCCAATCAGAGCAGACTGGGATTTTTCAGGAGGGGGTCTTAAAGAGACAGGCGCTAAAACGGAGCGTTTCAGACAGAGGGTGAATACAGGTATATTCAGGCAGTCAGTATGAGAAAAATAAAATGTTTTTGAACATTAAAGCATGTAAACATGTTCTTTTAGAAACCTAAAACACAAGCGTGAACCTGAAAATGAGCATGATATGTCTCCTTTAATATTTAAAGTCAGTGATGAAGGAGATGGGCAGCTTGGTGTTAGGTATTATAAATATAATCAATAAATATCCTAATAATACAGAAATGATAACACATTTTAGGTGTCTTCATGTTCACCCTGTATTTGCAGTGTTACATTATGACTTTCCTTTCTTTTCAGACCACGTCCCAGCCATCCTCTCGTCCACTCTCACCCATCCCCAAACCAGCACCTACCAAATCACCCCTCCCTTTGCCTCTTACCGTCTCCTTCAATTCCTCTTCTTCTGTCGTTGAGCCCCCGTTGGACTTCAGCTCTCCGGCCCAGTTCACCCCCTGCCTCGATACGTCTGCTGCACGCCACCGGATGGCTGTCAAGCCCAGAAAACAGAGGGCCAGCACCAAGAAGACACCCGCTGCAGTGAGTCCACATTTTTTTCATCTTATATATTGTTTACGAAGACAAACACACACTTTATGCACTTCCCTGAACTTCTTTCTATCTTTTTTTTTTCGCAGAATGACTCCAAATCTGACTTACACACCCTAAACAACATCAACCACCCCGAGTCTGTGAGAGAAGAAGAGCAGCGGCTTAGTTCTCAAGAGGAGGTGACACTGGAAATAGAACAAGGAGGGGCTTTCGTTCCTATTACATCTCAGCATCTTCCTTCAAAATCCCCAGAGGAGGCACCAATCACATCATACAGCCTCGCTGTTTCTCAACAGGACCAAGCTCTTTTTGGGAGTGTGCCCTCTGCACCCTCCCAGGTACTTAGAGTTAAGCCTCACAGACCAGCGGACGTAACGCCCAGTGAACGGCCACACTCATCCTATATACAGTCAGAACTGAAGGACAACAGAGACAGGGATCCTGAGATACAAGTAATGTCCCATGACAAGAGAAATACTCTGAACAAGGCTGGAATGTCGGAGGAGACTTCAGTCTCCACTAACTTCACGTCTTCCTTTGTTCACCAGCAGATTCAAGGCGAGACAGAAAGCACAAGAGGAATAAAGAGACCCACCACAGGGTCTGGGTCCTTCCATTTGTCCATCGCCAAGAACCGGGATGCAGGAAGGCCCCAATCGGGCAGTTTTGTGGGAGTGCTGGAACCCACTGAATCCAGGCACAAGACAGGAACAGAGGATAAACCCTTTTCAAGCATGAGGGAAAAGGAAGAACTGAGAGGGGCGCCCTTTGCTGTGGGAAGACTTAGACAAGAGGGAGCTCCACACAAGAGCTCAGTTCCGTGGGACAGGAGGGACAGCCTCAAAAAGGTGGAATCAGTGACACCATGTCAAAATGTGACCACAGATACAGGTGGTGAGACAGAGGTGGTGGAGTTGGAGAGCAGCCAGGAGGTGGTGGAGGAGGCAGCGGAAGCACAGGAGGTTGAGGAGGATGAAGGAAAGACGGCGTTTGGGGTTAAACTGCGCTCCACATCCCTGGCGACGAAATTTCGCTCTGATACCGCTTCTAATCATAACTCAAAGCCACCGGAGTGTGAGGAGCAATGTGACAAACTAAAAAGACAGGAAATAAGAGACCTCCGACCAGCAGGTGAGAAATATTATTAATTTCACCACAAAATGTTTAATCTCAGGTTCATTTTTAATATAAAAAAAATTATCTTTTCTTACTCCATCCATACTGTGCTCCTATCCTTTTTCAGTTCCATATAGGGTTAAACATTTCTCACATGCACACTGCACATAGTAAATAACCACTCTAGAGTGATAAGATTTGTACTGATCACAGGGGACCTTTGTACTTTAAAGTACCACTCAGGCTAACGTTAACAGCGCTGCCAAGTGTGTCTAACTGAACTGTGTCACTCCTCAGATCCAACCCCGTCTGGCTTCTCCCTTCCTGTGAAGCATAACCCGCCATCTACCGGCAATCCTCCCATCGTGGCGATAGAAGTGCAAACAACCTCCTCAAACCTCAAAGAAGTTGAATCTTCCGTCGCAGCGCCCCAGGAACCCCAGGAGCCCCAGCCCGCCCCCCAAACGGCCTCGTCCGAGGTGTCCTGGATGAGCATGGCAATGGAAAAGACGAGAAGCCTCCAGCAGCTTTTTACTAGTAGATTTCCCAGAGATTTTACAGGCGTACAGACAGCGGCTCGACCACAAGCGCAAGAGACACCGACTGGAGCACAAGTGCAGACACAGACTGTAAAAATACAACAAAGTACAACACCACTGGAGGCTGCAAGGCAACTGCCGACTGATGCAGTCAAAGCAGAAGCAGTGCAGAGTAGAAGCCAAGCACAGACTGTCAAACCGTCACTACTGGCAGTGCAACAGAAGACGTCTCCTGTTCAGTCAAACACCTCCAGAGAACCACAAACATTAAAACAAACCTGTGAACCTCAGTCTGCCTTACAGTCTCATCCGGCTGTGCAGACAAATCCATGGACAACCCAGTCTCCCTTGCACTCCTCTACACAAACAGAGACCTCATCTCAGTTTGTACAAGGGAGTGCCACACAGTCTCTTGCACAATTTTACCTTTCCTCGGGCCAGCAGCAGAAGCAGCAGCAACAGCAGCAGCAGCAGCAGCAACAGCAGCAACTGCAGCAGCAGCAGCAGCAGCAACAGCAACAGCAACAGCAGCAGCAGCAGCAACAACCTCCCTGGAGCAATCGAGGTCTTCACCCCACCAACCAGCTCAAATCAACAACCTCAGTTTCCACCACCTCGTCAGCTTCTGCACCTCCTCCATCAGTTTCTGCCCCGGGAAGAGGAGAAAGAGAAGCCACCGTGCAGGAAAAAGAGGGTGCGTCGCTGCCAGGAAGACGGGCAGTTGGGGCCGGGTCAGTGAGCGAGAGGGCGGCTTTTTTGGAGAAACGAGCAGAGTGGACCACTCCACCTGGAACCAAGGGGGTTTGTGGTACTTCTTTGTAACTGTGTCTTTCATACCGCGTTAGGGTGACCAGATCCCAACAAACTAAATATGGGACAAAGAGTATGTTTGTGTGGGACAATGTGGGACACGTTACCAAGGCTGAGAGGTAGTCTACAATTTTGATATAATGTCTATCTAACTTATATAATAAATATTTATATTCTGCCCCTTATCTTGTAACATCTCTATGCTTTGCCCAAATGCTCATAGATTGGCACATCTCTTTTTGAGCCACACCGTGTGACATTGAAAAATAACTGGCAAATTTAACAATTGTTTTAGCTGCTCTTCCTTTTCTTTGTGGAAGTTTCCATCATATTCCGCCTAAATCTGCATAGTTTGTGACTTTACGATGACTCTCCGTTGGGCATAGCGTAGCAAAGACGGTGAAATGTTAACCTGAACTTGACTCACATGTGCGCAGTTTGACAGCAAACACAGCTCCGTGATGACAGCCTTATTCCCTGCTTTCTTCACAACCATTGGATAAAAGAAAGATATTAAAAAAGCGTCTGTCCTGCAGTGGTTCGACTTTTGAAAACTAGAGCCAATTAAAATGTGGGACATCGTCTCAATATGTGGGACGTTGGACAAGGGATAAAATGCTGTGCAATCCCTCGTAAAGTGGGACACCTGGTCACCCTATACCGCGTTTGACTGTTAATCAATTCAAGGATAAGTAGTAGAAGAAGTAGTAAAGTAAAAAAGAGTGCAATAGTCTCTCAATACTGTCTGACCTCCATACCCATGAACATAATTTCATGTTTTAAAAAGGCTCAGTAATCTCCTAAAACAGCTTGGTACTGTAGTTTTTACCAAACATTACTCAAACAGGAAGTAAATAGTGCATTTGTGGAGACTATTTTTAGATGTTTTTTTGTTGGCTAGTGAGCATTTACAGTAGCAGGACATTGTGTGTGGGGTTGACTCCAAATAAACTACAGTGCCTTTGTTCATCCTAAAGAAATAATATGTCAGCCATTGCAATGCTGTGGCAACAATGGAGGTCTATGGTGCAGAGGAATAAGTTGCATCAGACAATTCCTGTTGGTAGGATTGGTCTTTTCATGACATTTGGTAACAATTATTGAAATACAGAATATCACTAGATTTATTCTTTAAATTACTATTGTTGCAGATTATCTAACTCACAGTTTTTTCTCAGGTGGAGTGGAAGAAAGCTCAAACAGAGGCGCAGACATCAGGTGAATCCCCTGCCCCAGTCAAACCCACGCCTCTGAGCAAAGACATAAAACCAGAGGGAAGACAAGGGGTCAAATTTGCAGGTGTGTTGACGCACATTACTATATAAATACTTCATTTAGTATGCAGTACATCCATGTGCAGCAACATGACACAGTTTTTGTCTTTCAGAGTCAAGTCCAGAAATGCCTCGTGAGGATAAATGGCTGCGGAAAAATGTGGCGTCGTCTTCATCGCCCTCGTCGTCCCCCACAATGCAATCAGCGTTGCAGTCCATGACTGACAGCAGCCAGCCGTCCTGGATGGAGCTGGCAAAAAGGAAGTCAATGGCCTGGAGTGATAAGTCCATGGACTGAGAGGGGAAACACACAGACAGATATTGTTCTAGATACAACAGTATGAACAGACCTGCAGATAAATGATGTTGAATTTTTGTTGAGTCAGAAAGAGGTTGATTCAGCTCCTTTGAGGCTGTTGTGTTTGTGTATGGAATTTTATTCAATTAAGTGTTAATGTTATATTGAAACACGGACAGAGATTATATATTGAAAAGTTTATTATAATCCCTCTCCACCACAAGCACTCCAAGATAAATGGTATTTCTGAATAATGTTTTATGTGATTCAGCATGTCACTGCTGTTAATAGTTTATGTTAAATAATAAAATTTATAATGTTAATTTTTTGTGTCATTTGCCATGTGTGTTAATGTAAGATGGCTTCCTCAACATCACAATTCACGTCAAAACTCTTCATATATGGCTAAAAATTTTTTTACTAAAATAACTTTTGAACTAGTTGTGATGAGGCATTACAGAGTGAATGTGGAACATTTCCTAATATAATTGTAATATTTCTTCAAGACCTTATAGTGTGGGTCAAGATTGAAGTAAGTGCAAGGACATTAGAGTCTGTTGTCCCATGAACTTGCCACTAATGTTTCAGTATATATCATGGGACATGCACTTGCTCACTAACTTGGCCTACAGCCCCTCCTGCAGGCCTGATCTTGACCCTGTCCAGAGCTGCACATCATCACTGTGAGAAGAGATCATTACTGGTCCTCTTGTCTGAAACTATAAGGTCTTTAAATGGTAGGTTACATTGCATACTATTAATATAGTGTTTGTTTTGAAACCAGAGCATGCATTGAACACATGCTACCAATACTTAATTGTCTGGGTGCAAAGTCACACAAAAAAATCGTATTAAGACACTTGCATTGCTGCAACAACATGCATGGAATTAGCTTTGTGGGATCATCCTCATACATTTAGATTAGGATGGATAATATTAAAATACACTGAGTGCCCAGTAAAATAGAAACCAACATTGTGGTTCCAGGCTAACAGTTCTGTTAATACTGTCTTTGTGTGTGTCAGAGGGGTGCTGTTTCAACTCTTTGGTAGTTTTTGAGGCTGCATTGTTGTTGTTGATGGCATTATATTGTAAACATGTGGTGCAATAACAACAATATTGTGTTTATCCTGCATATAATTCAAGTAGACAAAATATCAGAAACACCTTTCAGTATAATTCAGTGCAATAGACATACAGACATACAAATACCTGCCTCAACACCAGTGGTGGGAAAATTCAGACTCCTCTCTTTTAGGGGTCCATTAGTGAAAGTCACAAGTCAAAGTCCTGCATGTTAATGATTTAGCTGGTCAAGTTAGAAATCATTTTAGCTACTACTGTTGGGTAGCAAAAATACGTAGGTACTAAAGTAAATCATTACTTGGGACCCCTTGTGGTAGGTTATGGCCATAGTGGGGCTGTGAAAAGTTTAATTTGAAAGTTTTTCAGATGCCTAAATAAGTAATTCATACAGCAAATTATGTAATATTAGGTAACAAACTTTTTAATTTTACAGCTAAACAGTACACTACAAGATGTTTCTGAAAACATTTTATGCTTGAAATAGGAATTACAGTAAGAGAATATTGATTCATATTTGATCAGCGCTGCCTAGTTTGACTGTTTCATCAGAGTTTGCGAGTGATTGACAGCTGCTCAGGGACGGCAGACTCTCTCTGATTGGTTGTTTTTCTCCGGTCTGTGAAATCTTGCAGATGCCATTAGGAGCACCGGAGGACACCGGAGGCACATGATTTTTTTAAGATTACCTGTTTCATGTATTACTGTCAGGATATAGTAACCGTTTTATGAAATAACTTTTTTGAATCATATTTGTACCCACTGCAGCTTTAATATAGAGTTGAGTTTCATTATTTCATTTTATATAGTTTAATTTTGCACATGAAGATGGGTGGGGTTTTTAAGAATTTTGCCTTATGAATAAAGAATTTGGGTAAAAGTAGCAACACATTAATAATTAGGCCCAATTTTTCTTCAAATGAAACACCAAAAATAATACTATTATGATCAATAGTAGGCATTGCTGTGGATTTGCTTCTTAATCATTCCATGGATTATTTCCAGAACAACTGGGTATGGGATAGGATATAGTGACTGTTTGATAAAAATAAGTTTTTAAAAATCATATCTGCTCCAGTTCTATCCACTGCAGCTTTAATCTGCTGAATATAGCAAACATAGATGTGACATAAATGTATTTCTCTCTAAAATCCAGTAGAGGAGTTTAAATTATGTAAGTAGCCTATTTTGCTAAGTACCAGTACCTCAAAGTTGGAGTAAATGTACTTTAATTTCCACCACTATTTAAAATATAAATATAAAGTGTAATGATTATAAAACCACTTCCCTGGTGTGTCAGTAGGTGTCGCTGTGAAGCTGCTCTCGTGTTATGAAAGCAAACACACGTGAGGTTGTAAACAAAGTGGACTAGGAGGACGGCCATCGCCAGAGCTCAGTGAGATGATGAGGGCCCGTTACTGTCTCCTGGCTCTGTCCGCCAGCGTCCTCCTGTCTCTGAGTCACAGCTACACCCTGAGGAGCTCCGTGTCCTGGGTCGTCTCCTCCAGCGACGTGGTGGAGGACGCCGACCTGTCGGAGGAGGTGGCCCCGGCGCTGCTGGTGGACGGAGCCGGGCTGTGGAAGCAGCAGGCTTATCCGTCCTCAGACGTCCTCGGAGACAGCGTGGAGAGTCCCGGGGAGCTGGTGAAGCCAGAAGACGAGAGTGTGGCGCAGCTGTCCTCTCGTCTGTTTTCATACCGGCTGGAGAAGGTGAAGAAGAAGACCGGCAGCAGCAGCGGTCCTCCTCCGCACCAGGAGACCGCCAGGACGGCCAGATACATAGCTCACTACAGCGACTGGGGTCATCTGGCCACCATCTCAACTCAAGACAAGGTAACACACACACACACACACACACACACACACACACACACACAGGGGTCATCATAGGTTTTCTCTGGATGGGGACTTATTCATTACTATGTGAACACAATTAATGCATTTTTTCCCCCAGAATTTATAAGATAAACACCTTGAGATGCATCATCTAGTTTTCAAGGCACAAAAATGGAAGTTAACAAACATTTAAGCACATAAATAATGATAATAAATTAAAGAAAAACATAAATTCAACAACAATCAACAAGATCAACAAGGACATATACACATAAAGGCTCTCCCTCCATCCCAAACCACACCAACATAACATGAAAAATAATGAACAAAAAATGATCAACATAATAATAAAATAAGATAAGATAAGATATTCCTTTATTAGTCCTGCAGTGGGGAAATTTGCAGTGTACAGCAGCAAAGGGGATAGTGCAAAAAACAAGATGCATCAGCTAACACAGTAAAAAAGAGCTAATAAATAAATGTTCAAAATATGAACCATTTAAATAGAAGGAAGTATAAAAATAGGAGCAGTATATACAGTATTGACAATAAACAGACTATTTAACAAAATTGCACAAGTGGAACATTATATTGCACAGTGAGAATGAAATGAAATGAAAATAACATTATGTCAAAATACTTAGACTATTCATAAACTGAAAACAAAGGCAAATACAATCAAAAACAAGAACAAGTAGATTTAGGATAAACAAGCAAAGAAGTCTTGAAGTCATGGAAAGAAGTAATCCATCTGAGTAAATTGGGCAAATTTCTGTTTTTAAACTAGGACTAGCTAAACAAGCTTAAAATCTTCTTATAATAGACTAAAGTGAGAGAGTCAGAGCTATAGCAAAGCTCATAGAAATACTGAGATCCAGTAAGCAACTATTACATTTACTCAAGTAGCCTACTTCAGTGCAATTTTATATGCAACTTTATACTTTCACTCTACTACATTTCAGAGGGAAATATTGCACCTTTTACTCCACTACATTCATCTACAGGCTATGTACTTTGACTTTACAAACAAAACACACTCAACTTCAGAAGTTTCTAATCCTTTTGTAAATGTTGCCTATATTATCATATTATCATATTAGATTATTATTTATCTAATACGATAAATGGGTACTGCAGATAGACAGAGGAAAAAAGGTTCATGAGTATTGATTGATAGATACTGTAAATCTGTATGTTGTCTGTATGTTTTTGCATACATTACAGCTCCATACATACGACATAGTTAAAGATTTTATGAAGCTAAAAATGCTGCCTGTACTATGTTTACACTGTACGCAAAAACATGCATCATTCTGTGACATTTTACATCTTTGCACACATTGATGATGCCACTATCATCCCCTCTCTCTGTAATCCTCCAGACCTGTAACCCTCCGCCCATTTCTAACACCTGTGCTAATTGGTATGCATTGCTCCCGGTTGTGACCCAGGTTGTATGTGAATTGTCCTGACCAGGGATTAACGCAGGTTGACTGGCTTGGTTTGAATTGACAAAAGGAGGATTGAACAAGGGTCAGATAACCCTGGTCTGACCCTGGTCATTGGTGTGAAAGGGGTATCAGGGTGGCTGATTATGTGGGTTAGAGTTGTGCAAAACTATGCTGGGATTTACCCAAGGTCATTATGTACTAATGAGAATGATTAAGTTGTAACTTGTACCACAACAAAACTAACAAGAAAGCCCCTGAAGTCTCAACAACTTATGTGCACTGCACAAATTAATATCTTGCACATAAAAAAAACAAAAAAAAAACAGTCATCTTTCGGGACCTTGGGGGCTCCATAATTTAACACTGTGAAAGGGACCATTCTGCATAATGAGCAGTGAGCACTTTAACTTTTGATTCGTTCAGTATATTTCGCTGGTAACACTTTTACTCCGACAGAATTTTGAATGCAGGACTTTTACTTGTAGCAGAGTATTTTTACATTGCATTTCCACCGTTAAGTAAAGGATCTAAGTACTTTTTCCACCACTAATCCGTTCATATGTCACCCCAGAGTGCACAACATTGTGCATCAAAAATGTTTCTGATTTGGATTTTGCACATTGTATTTATTACTGACTGTGTGTTGATATCAACAGATCAAAGGTCTCCCCTTTGGGAACATCTTCTCAGTCAGTGATGGACCGCTGGACAACAGCACTGGAGTCATCTATTTTTATGTTACACCGATGGACTTCACCGTCTCAGACCTGAGAAGTAACCCCTACGCTTCGCTCACGTTCTCAGAGGCTGAGGGAGAATTCTGCAGGTACGCCCCAACTTTTAATATACTCCTCTGAACTCATGGCCAGACTCATTTATTAAAGGGTCCAGAGGCAAAAAATTAACTACTGGGCCCCCATTAACCCACGGTTCTTCCCAAAATGTAGTCAATATGTACATTTTTTCTTTCCAACCTTGACTGAATTAAGTGACTTCAAGTTACTGAGAGGCTCAGAAAAGCTAGATCCCTGTTGTATGTGTGTGTGTTAGAATGGTAATATGGTCTTCTGTGTTTTAAGGCAAATGGTGTACGATCCAGAAGATCCCAGATGTGCTCGACTCACACTAACAGGCAAGATGGTGGAGGTCGTCCAGGAGGAGCTTGTGTTTGCAAAGGAGGCAATGTTTACAAGGTAACTCAGCTAATGGAAGATGTAGTAGTGTGTTGACTACCCTCAACCCAGAAAATACGGGAAAACAACAAAATTTGCCACGTGTGTCTTCATGTGTTGCTCTTGTTTTAGACACCCTGTGATGGCAAAGTGGCCCGTGGGACACAAGTGGTTCTTCATGAAGCTGGAGTTGATCCAGGTGTGGCTGCAGGACTGGATCGGAGGCGTATCACTCATTCCACTGGAGGACTACTTTAAAGCTACGCCTTTCTGAGAACCCCCCACCCCTCCCTGCATCATGTCAGCCTATACAGATCAGTTCAGCTGTCTACACCACAAAAGTCACGCTAATAAGGAGCAAGAATTCCCAAAGCAGCAATGTGCAAAGAATATTTTTACTTTTTTGTTGCTATTTTAATTTATGAAAGTGAATATTCTTCACTTTTTCCCCACAAAATCAGTTCATCAGTTTCCTGTGTTTGGTGTCTGAATGTATTTAAAGTCAACAAGCTAGTTAAATTGAATGGTCACAGTTCTCACAGCTGGCATAAACATTGATTGACTATTTTATTGATTTACATTAAAATATGTGTGCTGTTTTAAAAATAAATGAATGTTAGCACACACAATTATCGTGCATACTTTTTACAGACTTTTTTGTGTTCGGTTAGCATTTGAACCTTCAAAGGGAATTGTAATGTCAAAACTTCTGAGCTCTGGTTTTTCATTTTGAGACAAAAATATGAATGACGATTAGAAGTTCAAAGTTAAGTGTGGTTATTTTATTTTATTTCTTTAAATCTAGTACATGGAAACAACTGAGACAACTACATGTTTACATCAGTTATTATTAGCTAGAGAGAATGGTGGACAAAACACTCATCTCAAGGTCCATTTAGTAGCTGTTCTGGGGCTTTCAATCAATAAATATACAGTATACATTGAAGTGAGATTGTTTTGTGCACTGCTGTTTCCAAGGTCAAGCATGAACTCTGTTACTTACTTACTTACTTACTTAACTTAATTAGCAATAGGCCCTTTTCACAGCAGCCATTTTGACAGGTCATTGCAGGGTAAACACAGGTGTAATGATAAATAACATTAATTACGGCCCTGGTATTGTACATTGGCTGTGACACACTAAATAGAATGGGACCATAATTAATGTTTTCAATTGCACCTGTGTTTACCCTGCTATGACATGTCAAAATGGCTGCTGTGAAAATGGCACATATCCTTTGATACTGTGTGCATACAAATGAAGCATCATAGCCTCTATGTAGTGTTGTCTGACTCATAACTTAAATGTATTAAAGTGTGCTTTCAATAATAGTGCAAGCCAGACTCCAATACAAAAGGAGCATTGGTGACAAATATTGAGTTTAGTTTTTTAGCAAATCACTGGGTGTTAACAGTAGTGCAATATGGATTTATAGGAATAAATGTTTTGATTGCAGTCTCTCTCCACATTTGCTATCAGAAATACCCTCTATAACTGATAGATATTTGGATGTGAAATCTTAATCTTGGTACATCTACATTAGTGCAGTTGAGAGCCTGGTCACTAGATGGGGTGATTTTCACTTGTAGAATGAAGAGGCGCTGCTCAGGTTAACTTTCATTTTAGGTATTTCAACCTGTAACCACCAGATTGTGGAGATGGAGAACCTCCCAGTTTTAAAAAAAAAGGAATTTGAATATCTATTCAGGCACAGCCGATGGCGATGCCATAGATTTGAACTGATAAAATGCATAGTTTCTTTCCAAAAAATAGCCACCATTCCAGTCCAGACTCCAGCTATGCACCGCAGGTACAATTGCTTTATTTTTGTACAATTGCTACTAGGTTAGTTATGAAAAGCTCACCGGTTAAAGTAGAGTGTCTGAAAGCAGTTT
>CAKALU010035904.1:0-18481 GCA_916700995.1 Hozukius guyotensis | reverse complement strand
TACCCTGTACCCTATACCCTATACCCTGCACCCTGTACCCTGTACTCTGTACCCTATACCCTGTACCCTATACCCTACTGTACCCTATACCCTGTACTCTGTACCCTATACCCTATACCCTACTGTACCCTATACCCTATACCCTGTACCCTATACCCTGTACCCTACTGTACACTATACCCTATACCCCCATACCCTATACCCTACTGTACCCTATACCCTGCACCCTGTACCCTATACCCTACTGTACACTATACCCTACTGTACACTATACCCTGTACCCTATACCCTGTACCCTATAACCTGTACCCTATACCCTATACCCTATACCCTACTGTACACTATACCCTGTACACTATACCCTGTACCCTATACCTTGTACCCTGTACCCTGTACACTATACCCTGTACCCTGTACCCTATACCCTACTGTACACTATACCCTGTACCCTATACCCTACTGTACCCTATACCCTACTGTACACTATACCCTATACCCTATACCCTGTACCCTACTGTACCCTATACCCTGTACACTGTACCCTGCACCCTACTGTACACTATATTCAGGGTTGGGAGGGTTAATGTATTCCGTCTCTGTTCGAACCCCAGTGGTTTATAGACTTTAGGTATTTTTTGTTAAAAATCACTACAACTGATAACATTATAGTTATAGGCTAATATTAAAATACTATATATATTTTTTTGTTGTTGTTCATTTTGAAACAACAGAACAAACATTCACAAACGTCCCCATTAACAACATTTTCGGTACAAAGAAACTTAACAAACATAATATTAATATACAAAAAGCCATTATAAATACAGGAAAGACATATATATATACAAAATAAATAAAAAGAATATACACAAGTAAAGAAATTGTAATAAAAAAATATAAACGAATAGAAGAATAAAATAAAATAAATTTATATATATACCTATACAAATATACAGTATATACACATACAAATATATATATATATAAATATATATATAATCAATTAAAAATCAGTGTACAATTCAGTCATCATCCTATTCTCTCAACCATCTTGCTCCAGCTACGATACAAATATTAAAATACTGTTGAAGAATTGGAATATGTCGTTAAACGTAAATAGTTAAAGAGCCTACATAAAAGGCAACAATAAATTGTCATTTTAACAACACATTTCAATAAATCAGATCAATGTGCAGCCTTCTGATTACAGTTATACAGACATGGTTTTATGGATTATCATGATGATTCTATGATCGTCTATACAACAACAAGCTCAAATTTAAATAATAAATAATATATTAAATAATAGAGGTCTCTTCTGCATGATTAACTTGATATATTTTATAATTTTATTTTTAATTCTGTGAAGAAAATATCTGTGTTTTGTCACCAGATCCACACAGGAAATCAACACTTATGTTCATAAAATCCAGCCTCTGTTTTGTACCAAAGAAGAATCGATTCAACACCTGATTTTACTGAATACAGAAGATAAAACAGTATCTGGTGGTACTGATATATCGCTAAGCTTCTTACAGTTTTTAAATAAGGTTTTGTAAGCAAAAATGTTGATATTGTCATCAATATAGAATATTAGCAGTCTTTCAATTGTGCATTTTATACTGATATAACTTTCCTCATCATTTTAATAAACAGCCACTAGGCGGCACCAGAGGACTTCAGAGAAAGATAACGCAGCAGTCATCTCTCTCTTTTTAAGGGATCTTTATTTGCTGTAATGTGAGTAGTGTCAGACTGATTATTTCAAAGATTAACAAGAAATAATTTTATTTGAAAGGCATTTACCTCAGCGGGGAATTCAATCATACCCATAAACACACTCACTTTACCTTTATATATATTTACTTATGTTTATATTTATTTTATCTGTACTATTTTATGCCTGGGCATAAAAATAAAAAAATAGATAAATAGAAAAGTATTATACAATTTATATTTAGAATGATTTTTTATATATAGATACATATATATCTGTTTGCTGATGTTGCTGCTTTGACACCTGAATTTCCCTCCGGGGATTAATAAAGGTTCATCTTATCTTATCTTATCTTATATCAACACTAGAGATAATATTTATAGTGTACACAATATAAAGAATATGTTAGAATACACTAATAAATATACCAGACTACTACAACTAGCTTAGAAAATATAAAATATGAACATAGAATAACAATAATATACTATATATTAGAAAAGTGTGCAAGTTACAATTTTTCTTTAAAATAAAATTAAATGGGGTAGTAAAATGTGTAAAATTCCACATGTGCAAGATTATTACAGGACTAAAACAGAATGGAGTGTTTTATCATTTATTTATTTATTATTATTATTATTTATTATTATTTTTTTTTAATTTGTAAACTTTCAAAAACAGTATTTCTCTCTATAATAAAGTATCTAAACAACCACCATAATACAATAAATAAATAAACGCACCATAATACAATAAAAACTAGACTACTACAATTAGCTTAGAAAATATAAAATATTAACATAGAATAACAATGACATACTATATATTAGAAAAGTGTGCAAGTTACAATTTTTCTTTAAAATAAAATGAAATGAGGTAGTAAACCAATGTGTTTTATTTAGTTTGTATTATTTATATATATTTTTTTAAAATGTACATACAAAAGCAGTATTTTTCTTTATAATAATGTATCCAAACTACCACCATAATACAATAAATCAATAAATAAAGGATGCTCACTGAGCTCTGTCTGTGGTGACGTGTACCGTGATGACGTAGCTGGACGTGCTCCGTGACAACACGTCAGGTTGCTAGGGTAGTTAGCTGGTGAGCTAGCTGGAGAGCTAGCTGCACCTAGCGGAGCAGAAGATGCTGTTAGAGAAACATCCCGCTGTTCTACCCGGCAGAGATACAACAGACAAGGACTCACAGAGATGAATCTACTACATCAGATACTATAAAGACCGACCCGGAACCGAGACGACAGGAGACCCGTGAGTGAGGCCTTCAGTAGCCGCTATGCTAAGCTAACTATGCTAACTACCGTTAATATAACACAGGAAGCTAACGAGCTAACGGCTAGTATTAGCATTAGCATCAGCTAGGTGTTCAGCATCAGCACCACCAGACTCTAACGGTACTGTGTGATGTAGGACATGTCCGGTGCTATTAGTGCTTTTAAATGGCTCTAATATTATTGTATAAGAGACATATTGCTCTTGTGTCTCTTCTGTGTTCTTCACTTCATCAAGATTCAAGAGTCTTATTTGCCATTTGCAGCTATAAGTACATGTGAATTGTGAGCAGTTTACATAGAGTCAGCTTTAAGAAAAGAATAAAGGTAGAAAAGGCACAAGGTAATTACAGTACAACATTTCAGTGTAGTCAATAAATAAACTAAACTACCCTCTGCATAGGCACAATACCCCCACAATACTAATATACAGTATATATATATGCTCCATGACCATGTTAAAAGAACTTGTAACTCTCAAAAATATCTTCATCATCATCTCACTTGAATGAGCAGATGTAGTTCTGTATCAAAGATGTGTAACATGTATAACAGGCCTTTACCATGGCAGAGACAGACCTTTGTCATAAGAAAAGCACAGGTGTAATAATAACATTAAAGATGGCTCTTCTCCATCAGCACCAGGCCTGGCACACTTTAAATCATAGTAACCATGAATAATGTCATTAAATTACACCTGTACATCTTCAAGTCAGAGCTCTATTTACTAAGTAGTGCATCATATTTACTGTCTGAATCCTATAGCCTACTATAGTGCCCTTATCAATGAGTCAGTGATGATGTTAAACTCTCATCTTACCGCTCACTGTTCACTGAACTCAAGTTTCAAGGTTCTTTGTCATTTGTCAATTCCAGCAAAGCAAAGTCAGTGCCAGTGAAAATCTCTTTAGTCTCTCAGGTTCCTTCATCAATGCTCATAAAATACGTATATATATATATAAAAGGGGAAATCACACATTAAATGTAAAATGAAAATGAAAATCTAAGGCATAAAATAGTGCAGTTAAAATAAATATAAACATAAGTAAGTATATAATAGTAATGTAAATATAATTATATAATTTTGTTGAAGACAGTATTCCAGAGGGGAAAACGGAATATAAACAGGATGTAGTATGTATATGCATGATGAGAAGTAAAATATGTAAACAGAGGTGTAAACAGGAATGTACCATGTAATAATGAGAAGTACTAAAAATCTATTTATATACAGAGATGTAGACAGGAATGTAGTTTGCTGTGGTCACTTGGTTAACTATTGAGAACACTTAGTAACTGGCCTGTAACTCGTATCCTCTGTGCAGCGTTGCCGTCTTTTACTGAGGAAAATGACATGACATGGTAAATACAGCCTGAGAAAAATAACTGCTATTTCCTGTTAATTCCCATGGGAAGTTTCCACCTTGAATATTCCTGGAAATTTGCAACCCTATCTCTAGTTCAGACACATTTAGATTAAACACGGTGTAAGGAGCACCATCTCGTCGGGCCATATTTCTTTATTAACACACTCAGTGGAAATGACTCTCACATCCCACAGTCATCAGCAGCATCACTGAGAGATATTCACACCATCACTCTCATGTCCACCAACACGCCGGCGTCCCACTGGACACCAGCGTATGGATCCAACACAAATGTGTGAAGTGTTTTGGTTCATTTGTTCCTGATTAGTGGCAGAGAGGGAAGAGATTTATTTGTAGCCTCAATATTAGCTCAGTTTCATATAATTGTTAATATTTGATGCACTTACGTCACATTTGTCACGAAGAGCACCTTCTCATTCACCGACTTGTTATCAAGAGCTTCCTATAAACAATGCCAAGTGGTGTCGGGCTCCAGCGGGACAGACTGCTCACGGCAGATTGGATAGGCTTCTTTCCGGGCCGTAATGTTGGAAGCAGTTCAACCGGTGTCATACTAGGGTTTGGTGCCATATTAGTTTGTAACAAGAAGTGTGGATTACAGTGTAAAAGAAGTCCAAAAACAGCTGCTGATGGAAAAAGACAGCCTCTAACTTTACACCATCAATATTCATCGACTACAGAAGCTTTGCTCTTAACAGAGGTGGCATAGTGACATACATGTGACCTTCTCTGATGCTGTAAGAGATGTTTTTCAATCACAATTTCTCACCTTTTTACAGAGAAACAATGATTAGCAGATAAAGCTCTAACCCAGACAAAGTATACAAAGTCTATTCTTTAGATATGGGCCCTCAAATAATATAAACCACTGTCCTTTCATTATGTACAAAAATACTTATTTTCAGGTGGTTTGATGAATCAGTAAATGTCTACACAAGACCTCAAAGAATATATGGCCGTTTAAAAGCTAGAGTGAAGATATTGGTATCATATGAAACTAGAAAAAACCTAAAGAATCCATCGGTACCAACCATGTCATACCAGCTTGTAGTGAAGGAGGTTAAATAACGCTCCAAACTTACGCTAAATTTTGGCGAGGAAAAAATGTCATGGCCATTTCCAAAGGGGTCCCTTGACCTCTGACCTCCAGATCAGTGAATGTAAATGGGTTCTATGGGTACGAGTCTCCCCTTTACAGACATGCCCACTTTATGATAATCACATGCAGTTTGGGGCAAGTCATAGTCAAGTCAGCACACTGACACACTGACAGCTGTTGTTGCCTGTTGGGCTGCAGTTTGCCATGTTATGATTGGAGCATATTGTTTTATGCTAAATGCAGTACCTGTGAGGGTTTCTGGATCAATATCTGTCATTGTTCTGTGTTGATAATTGATTTCCAATAATAAATATATACATACATTTGCATAAAGCAGCATATTTGCACACTTCCATGTTGATAAGAGGAATAAATACTTGACAAATCTCCCTTTAAGGTACATTTAGAACAGATAGAAATGTGTGATTAATCGCGATTAGATATTTTAATCGATTGACAGCCTATGTCCATAGTTGATTGCGATTAATGGTCAGTTTTTCCTTCGCGACAAGCTAGTATGACATGGTTGATACCGATGGATTCATCAGGTTTTCTAGTTTCATATGATACCAATATCTTCACTCTAGCTTTAAAACTGAGCTGAACTACAACCTAAAAATCACAAGTTGTGTTAATGCGTTAAAGAAATTAGTGGCGTTAAAACTAATTTGCGTTAACATGTTATTATTGTGTTAACTTTGACAGCCCTAATATATATACAGTATATACGTTCTTTATTCTTTGATCAAGCCATCCTAATCGACTTTATCAAAAAGGAAGGAAAAAGCAAAGGTCATGGAATCATTCGCCCATCAAAAAGTCAGCATGTGCAGTGCAGCGACCCTGCTCAATTGTTAATGAACCACAGTGAGGAGCTGTATAAAGGTGCAGAGTTTCACTCCTGCAACACCAGTTAGCACAAGTGATGAGGCCCATTAGAGCTTCGGCTGTAACGTGAGAGACGGTTGGTCCCCGGAGTTAAACTGACACACTGGGAGATCTCTGTTACACAACAACGCTGATATCAGGCTACATAAATCAGATGTGCAAGTCAAGAGGTATTACACAATAGCAGGTGGATGTGTTGGCTTGAATAATAGATGAGTGTGGCATCAGCCCAATGAAACAGGAGGAGTTAGTGTAAAGTATTCTAACTGGTTACTATTGAGATGTGGTTGTAGCTGAGTGTGATGATGCTCATCCCTCGCCGCCCCGCGTGGGTGCTGCTGACGACAGTGTGGTTTGTAACTCGGCACCGTGGATCTCAGCTGTGCTCCCACTGTTGTCCCCAGGCCCGGCCCACCTGCTCCCAGAGGTGCCGTGGTCAGACTGACACACGAGCTGCCGACATGGTGGCTCACTTTGCACATTTCCCTCTCTCCCCCCTCTCTCTCCCCTGGGTCATCTTGCCAGGCAACGCCGCTCACGCTCCTCATATCTCATTTGTGTGTGCACCTTGTTACCGTCTGCGTTATCAGCACAACCAAAGCTCCTGCTCGTGAGCTGTTTCCTATTTTGTTCATCTGCCTTTGACACACAATGTTTATTCCCACGTTTCAGCCCCTGCCATGGCAGCTGGTGTCAGCATACTGAGTGACCTGCCTTACTCCGCGGGTGACGCTGGCAGTGGAGACATCAGCACGGAGATGGAGACAGGAGGTAGGAGAGCTCTGCAACACAAACACAACACAGGAAAAGCTGCTTGGTTTCCTTTATTTATTATTATTATTACTTTGCAAAGCAAAAGCACAGGACTATAGACGTTTCATTCAGTGGAGATAATTTGCCTTTTTTATATCATGTTGAAGAAGAAATTAAATGAAAGTCAGACAAGAGGCAGGGTGGCAGGGTGGCAGGCTGGCCAGCTTCAGCATCGAGACAAATCTTTCAGGGGAAACAAACAAACGTGATTTATTTGTTATGAGAAGATTTGTTATTTATGCAGCTGGATATTAGGTTAAGTGGATCTAAATCTATTATCTGACGAGTATTGATGCTGATGATAACTTTACAGGTTAAGAAACACCCATCCACTCCATTTACATCAATAAAAGAAAAC
Source organism: Hozukius guyotensis (assembly GCA_916700995.1). Classification (NCBI taxonomy): domain Eukaryota; kingdom Metazoa; phylum Chordata; class Actinopteri; order Perciformes; family Sebastidae; genus Hozukius; species Hozukius guyotensis. The sequence goes on along the minus strand of CAKALU010035904.1, from coordinate 10,924 downwards.
ACCAGTGTCTTTTTAGTATTGATGCTGGTTAGTAGTGATTCGTGAATAAGACACTTGTCATCATGGATGTGACAGATCACGTCTCTAAAAAGACATAAACATGTCAGTATTGGCTAACCTGAGAGGTATTTATAAGGCAAGTTTATTTTTTTATTATTTTCTATTCAATAATTAATTTCTTTATGATGCAGTCTGAGCTGAATCTTTAAACTTAAAGTTACTATGAGGAACTTTTAAATGGATATGAAACCGTCTCAATTTAATACTGATGTCTCTTTATGACCTATAAAAGTAAACAAGACCATCAGCGAGAAGATTGGCTATTTAATATTTAGTTATTCTTAATGCTCGTCATCGGTGCCACCGGGTCGGATTCTGGCGAAATCATTGCAGGTTCACCAGAAACTCAGCTCAGACTCTAGCGGGGCCTCCAGCGGGGCCTCCAGCGGGGCCTCCGGCAGCGACCAGCCCGCCGCGGACAGACCCAGATCCGGCTTTGCCACCGCCTTCGACCTGCAGTCGGAGCTCTGGCGGGAGGTGGAGAGCTCCACGACCCGGCAGCAGAGGCTCCTCCTCTGGCCAGGAGCAGAGCTTTGCTTCGCTTCTACGCCGACACCACGCTGCTGGAGGCCCAGGCTGTATTGCTGGGCTCACTGGAAGGAAGGGAGGCAGGGGAGAACCAGAACCAGGACTAAGCGGGGCAGACTTTCAAACCCTGCTGCAATAAAATGAGAGGTTTTCTAAAGGGACTCTGGTGCTCGGAAAAACTACAATTATTGTCCACTGAGACCGCCAGAATCAAGACAAAATGAAAGTTCCTCGTAGTAACTTCAATGGATGAAGAAACAAAATACAGAATAAATCTGTAGACAACTGTTAATTATTATGTTAACTATTTTTAATTATTTGACTCAATAAAAACAAAGGGAAAAAGAAAACCTGATCACAAAGGCCTCTATATCATATAACTGAAAAGCAACAACCTAAAAATTATAAAAGATATTCCATTATAAAGCACATGATAAAGTTCCTTGTCTGTTTTTATACACAGAGGTTACGTAGTGTTAAACCTGGGTACAAAATTCAGACTGTGATTTAGCCGTTTTTCTTCTTCAGTACATTTATGTGATGTTCTCTGAATATAAATCCATCTCTCAGCTTTTACCACCCAATATTTCCCCTCTGAAATATTGAGTTCTGGATTATCCTCCTGTGAGCGTTATGAAATGTTCCAATCTTCATCCTCTGGTCCTGATTGTAAGACTAGATAATAAACCAGTTCAAGAAGAGAAGTAGAAACAGGTAGAAAAGAAAAGAAACTGATTTTCAGTGTAATTTATTCTGTGTCAGTCATCTAACGCGTTCTGCTGCTGCAGCTCTCAGTCATCTCTGCTGGTCGTCAGTCAGCCTGCTGCTCCCACACACTGAGAGCAGCAGCATCATTTATTCACCTTCTGGCTTCAGTCTGATGGTGGACGGACGGACGGACGGACGGACTGGCTGCTGAATGGTTGAGAGGCTTCATGCACGATGCCATTAGTCTTAAACCAGTGGATGCAATTTATCCCACTGTTACTGATATTCAAGTAAACAGTAATGTATGTATTTATTAACATTAACCTTAATTGTTATTGTTAGTAGAAGACAATAGGCGTGATATGAGCAGGAGAACCACAATGATTAATTGATTAGTTGTCAATCATTAAATTAATCGGAAACTATTTTGATAATCGATTAATCGGTTTGAGTAATTTTTTAAGAAAAAAAAGTCCAAATTCTCTGATTCCAGCTTCTTAAATGTGAATATTTCCTGGTTTCTTTTCTCCTCTATGACAGTAAACAAGACATTTGAGGATGTAATATCAATTGAATGCCGCTAAAAGGCTAAAAAAGGCTCTTACTGTGCGACTCGATCCAAAAAAAGTCCGGATGCGTTTTTACTGTTTATTAAATGAAAGGAATTACAAACACTAACGTAGGCTAACTGGAATAACTAAAGTATGTGAAGTGAAGGGACGGTCAACAGAAAATATCCAAGGCTATCTCACCCTCTTTGTCTGACTCCTGCAGTCCAAGTGAACAGGTACAAATAGGTGAAACCACACCCCCTGTGCCAATTACCAGAAGTGATGTTAACCAAAAGAATGTGTGCAGCCTAAACAAATAATAATAATAACGACAGGCTAAATACACTTTGGCTCCTCCAGAGGACGTCATCTTGGGCTTTGGGAAACACTGATTGACATTTTTCACCATTTTCTGACATTTTATTGACCAAACTACTTGAAAATACTCAACAGATTAATCTACCATGAAAATAATCATTAGTTGCAGCTCAAGACATTTAGTGTTATGTAAACCCATTGGCTACTGTTGATTCAATCCAAAGCAGAAAAAGGTGTTTCAGTGTTAACACTCGTACATGCTGTGTGTTCATGACCCTGAAGAGCAGAACACAACGACAAATCACACAACTTTATTCTCTTTTGTCGTTGTGTTTTGCACTTCAGGGCCACCGTACTGAACACCAGCAGATGTGCGGCGTTTTCCTCTTTTCATTAACAAGCCGCCTGCCTCAGATCTGTGTGTGTGTGTGTGTGTGTGTTTATCGGTGTGTGTAATTTGTGTGTGTCCAACATTCGCCCCCGTCCACCTCCCACTGACGACTTTGGAGATGGTTGTCATGGTGACACTTCAAATGCTGCTGATGAACTGATGGGTTGCATTTGCTTCTCTTTGCCAACGGGTGATTGTTGTGTGATGATTCACCGTGACGGGCGCAGGGCTGCTGAGCCGGGAGCTTTTGTTTAGTGTAGAGATGCTCAGCGCAGTGCAGGCAGCAGCAGCAGCAGCACAGCTCACACTGTAGGATGCAGCCACACCAGGGACGCCACTCCTTAGCCGTGGAGATGACGGGCAGCTCGAGGAGGCACAACCGCAGGCACTCGGCCTCGGACGTCCTGCTGAAGGTCCTGCAGCGCAGACGCAGCTCTGCCGTGGAGACGCTCTCCTCCTCCTTCAACAGAGTCATGGTGGCCGTCAGCGTGAACCAGCCTCAGCCTCCCGCTGAACGCAAGAGCAGGAGATGTAACCGCACCGAAGACATAACTAGTGATTTGACGACTTCAGCTGCAAGGAAAGTATTGTCAAATTGTTGTTTTTTGTGTTTTTTTTCCAGCATCCAACGCGAGGGTCCCTACAGCAAAGTACACCAAGATGGGGGAGACCCTGAGGCACGTCATCCCAGGTCACATGCAGTGCTCCATGGCCTGCGGAGGGAAAGCCTGTAAATATGAGAACCCCTCTCGCTGGAGTGATGAGGAGCAAGCCGTCAAAGGACTCTACTCGTCCTGGTACGTCGGCCAGTCTTTCCTCCGGCCCTCAGTGTTTCATGTACTTTCCCTCTCAGTGCTGCGCTCGGTCAGTGTGGGGTCACTGAAGTCCACATCAATAGTTACAGGAAAAGCCAATATATTTGTTCTGGTTTTTGTTTTGCACTCTGATCTGTTTTTAAAATGGAATCATTGAGTGAGAGCTTTAGTTTCAGTGCATCAGTGTGTTTGCACAGTCTGGATATCTCTTTCTATTTAAAGGGTACACATCATAGAATCCTCACTTTTTCACTGCTTGTTCACATCCATCTGGGTATCAGGAGCGTCTACCAACCCACAAACTGTGAAATAAGACGACCCAGTCACTTTTTTGTGGGCTGTCTAGATCAGAAAACATGTGATTCAACAAGCCAATCAGATCTGGCTCCCCTTCCTATGTCACACACAGGCTCATTAAAACAGTGGTTCCCAACCTGAAGTCTGGGCCCCCCTTATGTCCGGTTATGTCCGGTTCAGTATATTAAGACGGCGGTGCCGAGAGAGTGTGTGTTGTCAGAACAGAGGAGCGACGTGTAGTCTGTCATGTGTCGCGGCCGAGTCACGACAAGAATTTATGACTCTCAATCGTCTGATCTGACATAGTGACCATCGTAACCATCAAACATATCCTGTAGTCTGATCCTGGCATAAGGGGGCGCCAAAGATCACAGGGGGGTGCGCCAGGATTTATCTGCTCTGAGGTTGTCAAAATTAGATTTGGAAAATAGGTGGGGAACCACTGCATTAGAATATATCGTCCACAGCTTGAGATCTACCTCTGTAAAGGTGCACCATATTTGTCTCACAAGGCAATCAGAGCAGACCAGACTTCTTAAAGAGACAGATGCTAAAACAGAGCGTTTCAGACAGACGGAGAATACAGGTATATTCAGACAGACAGGATGAGACAAATAATGTGTTTTTTAAACATTAAAGGTCCCATATCAGCTCATTCTCAGGTTCATACTTGTATTTTGTGTTTCTACTAGAACATGTTTACATGCTGTAATGTTCAAAAAACACATTATTTTCCTCATACTGTCTGTCTGAATATACCTGTATTTACCCTCTGTCTGAAACGCTCCGTTTTAGTGCATTTCAACGGAATGGCAACGGAATTGCGTTGCTAGGCAACAGTTTGGGTCCATGTTTACATCCTGTCAGTTGATGTCATTCACATGCACTGCAACAGGAAATAAACTGGGACACATTTAGTATGTTTACGTTTAAAATGGTCTAAATATTGTATATTTGTGACATCACAAATGGACAGAAATCCTGACGGCTTGTTTCAAACGCACAATTTCTGAATATGGGCTGTGTGTGTTTCTCCATGGATTGAGTGTTTTGATACTTTCACAGTATTTATATAGAACTTAAACCTGCTTTATAATATAAAAGACATGAAAATCTCACTTTTTTCAATATGGGACCTTTAAAGCAGGTAAACATGTTCTAGTAAAAACCCCAAATACAACTACCAAACTGAAAATGAGTACGATATGTCCACTTCAAGGGTCTTTAAAGTTGTGTTTAACTTGCTAAATTGCCTAATTCACCATTATTTTTTATGATTTTTGCTGTATATAACAACAACTCCCCCTAACTTGTCATATTCTCCACTTACAGGATTACTGACAACTTGCTAGCTATGGCAAGGCCTTCTACTGAAATCATAGAGAAATATAATATAATTGAACAGTTCCAAAGGTACAGTAGTCTCCTTCTTTCACACCTCATTACTATTTGATTTATTTGATTCTTTATTAACATTGTGATTAACAGTGAAGTGGAAGTTGTCTCTGTGCTGTAATGTGTCGTGTCATATTGACACTGACGTGTTGACCTGTTGCTGTGCTCAGGTTTGGTTTGAAGACGATCATTAACCTGCAGCGACCCGGAGAACACGCCAGCTGTGGCAACCCGCTGGAGCAGGAGAGCGGGTTCACCTATCGACCCGAAACCTTCATGGAGGCCGGCGGTGAGTCTCTATATATCCGCCCTCACCAACACATACTGAAGACTCCCTAAACACAGACCAATAAACATACATTCACACCTTCTCCACATCAGGTTATGATGCATCTCAGTCAGGTTTCTGTCTGTCGTTAATACTAAATCATGGATTTATATTCTGAGTAGCTACTATCACTAAGGAAGGTCTCAGCTAGTAGAGCCCTCACTAATATGTAAATCGGTTGCTAGGAAACACCTCCAGTTACGTCTAATGAGACAGAAATCAACAATATAAACACTAAGTCCCTGCCTCTAAGAAGGACTTAACATGTAAACTAAATCATGGATTTATGTATAAAGAAGGGCAGGGTTTCAGCCAGAAACATTGTTAGGCCCGACGGCCAAGTGTCAGTCCACCTAAAGTGAGCCTGGGCGGAAGTTGTCGCTAACTTCGGGGCTAACCCTTTTCACTTTAATCAGCCGGTGGCGAGCAAGACACGAGAACTTTGCTTGGGTCCATAGACTGTATATAAGAAGTAGACGTAGTCACCGTGACGTCACCCGTTAGTTTGTGGACTGCCGTTTTGAAGTCTCGAGTTCGGCATTTTGACTGTCGCCATCTTGGTTTAGGCAAACAGCCCGCGTGACGCGGGCCGCAGGCCGCGTGCCGCTTGGTCTCACAGCAGCAACAGACAGTGAAAGTGATCTATTGACTGTATATTGACATCATACCAGCAACATTACTACAGTTTACATGTCTGTATCTGTAGAAAATGTTACGGAGATGAAAAAAAAGTAAAGACTTATTTTTAAATCAACACTTCCTGCTGTCATTTCAAAATAAAAGCCCTCAAGCATTTTTTTCTGTGGACAGAATTCCTTCATTTGTTAACACAAAGCTTTTATTCTGAAATATGTGCCGAAATATTCTAATTTACTTTAATGAAGTGAAAACACTGAAAGAGTTAAAGTTGAAGACGAAAACATGGACAACTCCCAGACCGGACAACGGCGTGGTAGCGACCTGTCAATCACCAGGTAGCCCCGCCCTAAAGCATCCCCTGCTTTATGGTCTATCTGACTCTAAATGGGACCATCATTTACTAAATGAACATCATGCTGTACTGAAGAAGACTTGAAACATAAACTCATGTTTACAATGTTTACTGAGGTCATACATCAAGAGAGAAGTAGACTCATGTTCTCAGAGACTTCTATACAATCAGAGGAGTCGCCTCCTGCTGGCTGGTAGACAGGATGGCTTCACTTTTCAGACCTGGAGGTAGCCCACTGATTGAGTCTTGAGGATTTGTAGCGTTTATTCACAACAAATAAACTGTGTCGCGGAGCACCGCCTCGTATGCGGGACTCCCCAGCCTGCCGTGTGTCGCTCACACCCTCCAGCTGGCTGTTAACGAGGGTCTTTAGACACAGAGAAGTACTCGTATCGGTACTCGGTATCGGAGAGTACCCAAATGTAAGTACTTGTACTTGGTCTGAAACAAAGTGGTATCGGTGCATCCCTGTTCTGAAGTGGTACAGCCCATCCCTGATGAAGAGTAGAGCTCTTTCCACATTTGTACAAGATGAAGAGGAGACAGCACGACTAGACAGTAGTGGTAGAAAATGTCTCTAATGGAAGACATTTCATTTGTGTTTTAGCGTTCTACATGAGAATGAGTATCAGCAGCCGGTATTATAGGTGAGGGACTAAAGTAGATTTATAATTGTCCTCAGACCGTCAGTGTTTTGTGTTTTGCCAACATCCGGAACGTGATGTGATTCCTAGTAACCAAGTAACTACCGAGGGACTCCACATTTGTGACGTCTTTGGAGGTTCTTGGTTCCTCTTCCTAACAAGCTCTCCTGAGCTCTCTACCCAAGTCACCTCATCAAAGCATCAGCTGCATTTTGACAATTTAACAGGCCACCTCATGTCTGAATAAGCACCTGAGTCACTATGGTGATCAGCTCTGGATTCTTTTGTCTGTATTTCAGTTTATTACTACAACTTTGGGTGGAAGGATTATGGTGTGGCTTCTCTGACTACAATCCTTGACATGGTGAAAGTTATGTCATTCGCTGTCCAAGAGGGGAAAATGGCCGTCCACTGCCATGCCGGTCTTGGAAGAACAGGTTTGTAACACCGGCAATTTGGCGCATATCTTAAATCCTCCTTTATTCTGGTTAAATATCAGCTTTGTATTTTGTGTTTAGGTGTGTTGTTGGCTTGTTACCTGGTGTTCACGTCCCGGATGAGCGGCGACCAGGCCATCCTGTTTGTGCGAGCCAAGAGACCCAACTCCATCCAGACCCGAGGCCAGCTGCTGTGCGTCAGGGAGTTCGCCCAGTTCCTGGTTCCCCTCCGAAGCGTCTTCTCCTGTGCGGAACCCAAAGCGAGCGCCGTCACCTTGTCCCAGTACCTCACCCGGCAGCGCCACCTGCTGCACGGCTACGAGGCCCGACAGATGAAGAACGTGCCAAAGATCGTCCAGCTGGTGTGCCGGCTCCTCGTCGACATCGCGGCCAACAGACAGGTGGTGATCGAGGAGGAGTGGCTGGAGATCCCCGACCTGACGGCCGAGGTGGAGAAGACCGTGTCCCAGCAGGCCCTGCAGCAGCTGGGGAAGGAGATGAGAGTGAAGGGGATCCCTGTTCCACCATCTCATCCTCTCAGCCCGCCTGCTCTGCAGTCCAGACCTCGTAACGATCAACCTCTCGCCATCGATAACGAGCTGGATGAGCTGTGGTCGGAGCAGCACGCAGAAAGCCATCTGAAGTCCTTCCTGTCCAACAACAGGAGACTCAGTTACAGCGATTCTGTCCTGGATAAACTGGGACCGCGGCTGCACCATTTAGAAGATCTGAAGAGCAACAAACGGATCCCCTGCCTGAGCAAACATTCCCTTTCTCACAGCAGCCTTACAGCCTGTTTCCCTCCCACATGTTATGACCTCTCTCCTCAGGACCACAACACAGAAGACAAGGGATCCCCCTTATTGAAGAAGCAGCTACGTAAGGGGCATCAGAGTTTGTCTTTAGACCTGTCCGAGCAGAGGAGACGATGTCACTGTGACGCCACGCTGTCGGCCTTATCAAACAAGAGCAAACTGGTGACCCGCGAGCAGCAGCCAGATGTGGATGCGTCAGCGGGTGGAGCTCACAGAGACGATGTTCCCTTCATCACCCTCCAGTCGGAGCTCTCCCCAGAGAACAGAAACCTGCTGGTGGCCAGAGCTCTGGCCATGGACCTGACAGACAAGGACTTCACCTCCAAGGTCTCAATGTGGCAGGTAGTGTACCCCTTCAAATACTCTCAAATGTACCATGTAAACCTGCACTTGTTTTGACACTTGATTTCAGTGTTGCTCTTTGTTGTGACGTGCAGACGGAGCTGAACTCCAGAGAGGGAGCGTGGGAGCGGCTGTGTCTGGAGAGAGATCCTCTGGTCCTGTCCGGTCTGATGTGGTCGTGGCTGGAGCAGCTCAAGGATCCAGTCATCAGCGGCGAGGACGTGAAATCCCTCAGCGAGAAGAACGTAAACCCACAGAACGCCCTCGACTCGCTGGAAAAGGTAGCTGGGTTTGAACATCTTCCACAGCGTCACTGTCAGCGATAACAGACACACTGACACTGTCTAACGGCTTTGTTCCAGTAACACTGTAAACCAAATTATAATCCAGTTTATGTGCAAAATGAAAGTCCTGTTTTCATCGTTGGTGTCTTAAAGGCAGTATTTCCTGGAGAGATGCACTTCCATGTCTACAAAATTCTACAATTTTGTAATAACAGAAAGTTAAAGCGTTTGTCAGAATCAACGAGATTGCCAGTTCAGAACAACTGTAAAATATAAAAGATGGGATTATTTCATGTCTTTATTTCACAGCCAGTGACGGAGTTGAACCTCTGTTCACAGTTGTGGGACGACATTTCCCATCAACACTACACTGAACCATTTTAGTCTGCATCCTGACATTTTTAATTCAACTTAATTCTGTCATTTGCACTAGATACTCCAAACACAGAGTTGCTGTATAGTCTGCAGTTTGGATAAAGGGGCAGCAGTAAGGCTTGGGAACATTTTGGCCAGCATTTGACCAGTGCAGGGCGAAAATGTATTTGTATCTGTAATTTCTTGTGCAGCAGTAATATGCAATCATCCTAACCATGTCATCTATATGACTGTCCAGAGTAACTAATATAGGCTGTTGGTCACTACTTAACTACAAGGCCATCACTTGGCTTGTCATTAGACATATTATTTATGTGATGCTGTTATAGCCTTTAAAAGTAATGTGGAAATGTCGCCGTGTAATATCTGATGGTATCGTCCATCCTTGTCCTCCCCGCTGCAGGGCCACAGACTCACTCTGCTGTGTATCCTCGACTGTGCTGCTCATCTGCTGCCAATGCCTGAAGAGGTGGAGACCAGTTTTCTCAACCAAACAATAAAAGTGTTTACTAAGGTGAGTATCAACCAGAGATATAAAATTAACCCTCTGAACCACGAGCAGTTTCAGGGTGTTATTTTCACAGAAGTCCTGCACCTCTATGGAAACAATACAATCACGGCTAGAAGTAGAGAGAACTCAGAAATGTCTTCTGTGCAGTATAAGACAGTAATAATGCCACAAAACATAAAAGAAAATCTTTGATAACTATTCTACTTCTCATTTTTTTAGCTTAGATTTGTTTTTGTTTTTTTCTGATGGAAGCGTTCATCACACATGATTCATTCAAGGACTATCGGAAATTTTAAAATCCAACCATAAGTTTTGTTTTACAGTTTCTGGCTCTGATAAACGGCGTATTTTTGGTGTTTTTTTTTTTTTTTAAAGAAAATGAGCCTTCCTAACCCGCTGGCAGGTTTTTGGGGTTCAGAGAGTTAAAGAGATAGTTTTTGTGTGTTTCTCAGTGGGGTTGTATGAGGTACTTCTCCATAGTCACCATCGCCACGCCCCCAGTTTGGAGAAGCAGACAGGAGTTACCGCACGGGAGCAAAGCAATGTACTGCTGTGTAAAAACATATTTTACACACCTAAAAGTACGGCCCACCAAAAAGAATCAATATCAGTTTAAGTGCACACCATATTTAGAATATTTTCAGCTGTTTTCCTCGCCATGAGACAGCGATACAGTCAATGAGTGTGTTCCAATCCACGTACTTCCAGAAGTACACTTCAATGTAGTGCACTTTGTGCACTCTGAACTCACTTGAGTAGTGCGTAAATTTCAACGGGGTAGGATCGTCTCAAATCGAATACTCTGCGGCGCACTGACCGGAAATGACGATCGCAACATTTGACCGCGGCTCGCTACCCGCCAAAATATCTTCTGAAAAAAATTGAAAGCAGAGTGGAAATTACGTTTCCAACGTCGTCGTCTACGCCTACGATGTGTCCTCCTGTTGGCTGAAAATGCACCGGTATGTTTACGTATTGTATTGTTTTATTCTGTTATCGCCGTCTGTTTGAATAGTGGTCGTGGCTCCGCCCCTTACGCTACGTAGCCAAGATGGCGACAGTTGAGTGTGGAAAGTGTCCAGCGTTCCACACTCAACGATCTGACCGTTTTGAGTACAACATCCGGGTACTTTG
>CAKALU010035903.1:0-12516 GCA_916700995.1 Hozukius guyotensis | reverse complement strand
TCCCAAAATGTCATCACTTTGTAATTTTATCCTGTTAGATATTTGTGTGAAATTGTCATATTTAGTGTATGGGTCCTTGAGTTATGGCCAAAACGCATTTTGTGAGCCAAAATCGAATCAGTTCATCCTTGAGTTCAAGTGGAAGTTTGTGCCAAATTTAAAGAAATTTGCTCCCGGCATTAGTGAGATATCATGAGAATTGGATGGATGTGAGGTCACAGTGACTTTTGACCACCAAAATCTAATCAGTTCATTGTTGAGTCCAAGTGGACATTTGTGCCAAATTTGAAGAAATTCCCTCCAGGCTTTCCTGAGATATCGCATTCACAAGAATGGACCGGACGGATGGACGGACGTACAGACCCAGAAGCCGAAAATGCAATGCCTCTGGCCACGGCTGTCTCCGGCGCGGAGGCATAAAAATATATTTCCTTGACATGCAAACAGTACTTTGGAATACTGAACTGGAATCAATCAGGAAAAGCACAGGTATAAAGGCCTTTACACACTGGGGGCGTGATGAATAAACAACACCAAAATGTGAAATACTCGCCTGCAAATATTATATGTTTAGGGCTTTTATTGTGAAAGGTAAGAACAGAAGGAGTGGATCTGGTCTGCGCTACCGTTGTCAACGTTGAAAGGAGTAATAAAGTTTGCCATCTTGGTTCGGACTATGGAGCCTCAGTGGTGTTGTTTAATAAATATAGACGTGATTGGTTGATGATCTTATTCACAATGCGAAAGCTCAGAAAATCGGCTTTGTTCCAAAAAAAGAATTACGTGCTTTTTCGCCATGTAATATTCATCTTCTGTGTGACAGTAATTATGACAAAAACAACAGTTAAAAGAACTAAATTGATGTGCGAATTCATTGCATGAAAAAAAAAGCTAACTAATAACATTAACAATAGCTCTGTTCTAATTAAAAGTGCAATGCATAGGATTTGGCGTCATCTAGTGGTGAGGTTGCAGATTGCAACCAACTGAAACTCCACCTGTGTGTCAAGCGTGTAGGAGAACTACGGTGGCCGACATGAAAACGTGAATGGCTCTATCTAGAGCCAGTGTTTGGTTTGTCCGTTCTGGGCTACCGTAGAAACATGGCGGCCGGCTCCGTGAAGAGGACCCGTTCCGTATGTAGATATATAAACGTTCATTCTAAGGTAACAAAAACACAATGATTCTTATTTTCAGGTGATTACTAACTAAAGAAAACATACTTATTAATATTATATTCTGCCAATAGATCCCCCTAAATATTACACATAAGTCATGACTGTGTGACACCGAGCATGAACAATAGGTCCTTTTCACAGCAGCCATTTGGACATGTAATTGCAGGGTAAACATACAGTAGGTGTACTGAATTCAGCCATTATTAATTTTATTAATTACAATATACATGTTTCTCTTGTGACATGTCAAAAAAACCTATTCAACTTAGAGGTTGTAGTATTATTTATGCAGTATGCATGCACAGCGATATATATGTATAAAAAAAACATCTCCTAATAATTACAATTACAATTTGAAAGCCATTTCTAAATCACATTTTTAAATTCAAGTACATGCACATGTGCTATCATGTGTACTGGCTTTGATGGGCTACAAGTTAGCACACTTAAGCAGCGATCTTATCCAGAACGAGGTATAAAATTAGTCAGTACTCGATGATGATGACTACGATACCAGCAGATTGAGCGGAAATGAACATTCAAATCATCTCACTTATGAGCTGAGCGTTAACAGCAAAACATGCTACAGGAAGTCGACTTCGACTGCATGTTGAACCAACAAGCGGCAAGTGTTGCTTTCCATTTAAATAGTCCAACAAAAGCTAAAAATAATACTTTCCTCACTGTGGGTGCTCCTGTTTGTCCATCCGCACACACGTCCACACTTCCCATTTGTGTGTATTTAAAGTGTGTGAGTGGATGTGTGCACACTGGCATGCCTGTATGCTTGCGTAAATGCGTGTGTACACAACAAGCACATGCATGTTTGTGTTTCGTGCCCGTGTGTTTTGTGTGGTTAAGTCTGTATATCGCAATCATTACACTTTCACCCACTTGGAAAAAACATAGATTCAAATCAATTACGCGCTAAAGGTCACAGTGGGAGCACAAACAGAACCGCTAATTGGTGAGTGGTGAAAAGAGCCACGGGTGACGTGGCCATAAATAGCTGCGGACCTCACCTATATGGTTTGGCACAAAAGGTAATGCACGGATAGCTGAAATGCATCTCGCACTCCGAGTGACCAAATATAGCTGCAGTGTCTTGGCTGCTGCTTGTTGTGGTGGAGGATTCACACTCTGAGGGAAGTTAGCAAGAAGAGTAGGAGGAGATTTGTACATGTTGTGTAAAAGTCTGTTTGAATCTGGCTTGAATTCTCGAATATTCCATATTTTGGCTTCAGATATTTGGCTGGTAATCTTGTCAGAGTGACTTCAGATGAGTGAGCAGCTAGGATTTAGTGTCTTTGTCAAGAATGCATCAACAGCATACACTGAGACTAAATGTGCCGCTGTTAAAAACAATCAGAAGTTATGATTAATGTAAAAAAAAAATGAAGAACCTGTAACTTTAGCGACATTATTGGGTCAAATATTTAATTTATCCAATACTTTGGTTTACAACCAGTTGGCAACCTCCGGGTATGAATAGTGAAGCCAATGCGGAAGTGCCTTAAAGGTCCAATATATAATGTATTTACTGTAATAAATCATAAAATGACCATGATATGAATTGAAATACTGGCTTCTCTGACAACAATGCTACAGCTTCTCACTTGATTTATTACCTCAGTAAACATTGTAAACATGAGTTTATGGTTTCAATCGCTAGTTTCAAGTCTTCTTCAATACAGCATGAGTTGTCTGTGTTTTTGTCTTACAACTGTAACCCTTTTACAGTGTGTTTTCAGTTCATGAAAATTCAATGTAACATTTTTGTCTCCTGAAAATGCAACAGTGTTCGGTTGGACTTAGCTCTACCCTCTCGTATTACTTCTGTTTGCAAAAAAAAAAGATGGCAACGGTCAAAATGCCAAACTTGAGACTTCAAAACGGCAGTCCACAAACCATTGGGTGACATTTTGGTTGCCTAAAAATGTCTAATTTATGTTATGTTTCATACTTGTAGGCCCTACTTAGCTCCACCCTCTTGTGTCATTTCTGGTTCCAAAAAACCAAGATGACGACGGCCAAGAACCAAGATGGCAAAGACCAAAATGCCGATCTCGAGGCTTCAAAACGGCATTCCACAAAAAACAAAGGGTGACGTCACGGTGACTACGTCCCCTTCTTATATACAGTCTATGTTTGCGACCAAATACCTGCACAAATAATGACAATTCCATCAGCCTCAGCTGTATGCTACTTTGTGTTTAGTGCTAATTAGCAATGCTAATTTAAGACGGTGAACATGGTAAACATAGCTGCTAGACATTTAGCTATCATTAGCATGTTGTCAATAGCATTTAGCTCAAAGCACTGCCATTAGCGTGGTTGTAAACTTTACTCTAAACTCCATTTGCCAGTCCACATCAGACAAACTCAATACAAACTTTTTTGCAATATATTAGTTTTTCAAATTTCTGGCATTTGCACAGTTTTTTTAAACAGATGGATGCAAACTTATGCGTTATTCTGAATAGAAATACAATTGTGAAAGTATGTACACGCATATGCAAAGTAAGTGATACTGTCCATACTGTCAGATGACCATTATACCAATATAATGTATTGCACCGTATAACGATGATGTCAATATTTTTCTCCACAAATATCGAGACAAATATGTGTTTACTTGGCATTTGACTTTCTTGTGACTTCATGTTGTCACTGACACCTGTTCTTTAAACCAGGTTTGTGTTTGCGCTGATCCCATATGGGGGTTAGGAGGTTGCCTGTCACCTCTTAATCTCGTGTTTTGCCGGCAAAAGAGTGGAAGAGAGAAGGAAACTGTTGTTATAGAGCTCTGATTGGAATCCTGTCTTGGCTAATAGCAGGATTATGTCTGAGTCCTCCTAAGCCTGCACTGCCGGCTTTTTATTCAGTTATATAGCCGGGGCATCTCCTGGGTTTTCTTATGAGAGTAGAGCTATCGGATGTGTGAGCGTAAACATTGTCTGGAGGAAATGTGGAGGAGGACGGATGCGTTCATAGCAAAATACCTAACGCTCAAAGTGGCCGAGTCATTTTTACACATCACAATCAAAGCGGCGAGAGCTACTCTCGTTAATCGATTGTGTAGACTTTTTCACTCATGAATAAACCCGGTGATTTGCAAGGTGCCAAAGTTAATCTACTTTGCATAAATAGATTGGTAAGCAGCATCTGTTCCTTCTACAAGCTTGAAACGGAAGTCAGGAAATCAGAAAATTACCTAATTATTCGTACGCTACCGATAAACCTGAACGTGTGAATGAAATTATTGAAACGTGTCTTTCTTTTGAGGTAGATAAGATGAGGATGAAGGTAGCAATAGTAGGAAGGGATCAGTGGTTGAACAGGCAATCAGAGATGTTATAGCTGATACAAATTCACTCAATACTCTGTGGAAATGAGCACTAGAGGAAGGAAATGAAGTGGGGTCAGAGTGCATGGTCACACTAGAGCGATGTCGCTGGAACGTGCCGAAGCAAGATCAAAGGATCACAGTTATATATCTATAAGAGTTTCTATAAATAAATGGCATTCAAATGATCTGCAATCAGCGCATTTCAAAGCACATTTGAGCATATATAATGATATTCCAGATTTAATTTACCTCCCTTTCTTCTTCATTATGTAATGGAACTTTCTAGCCTAAGAATACACACAGGCAATAATAAGCATATTGGAAATTAATTGCATAAGGAAAGATCACTCCAAGAGGAAAATTCTTTTGTAATCAGTTAATTAAAGATATTAATTGGAACTTAATCATTCAAATTAAATTCTGCAAAACCCAATATGGCTTGAGCATAACATATACTGTGTATAGCCCGCTGATGTTTTTAGTAGGGCTGTCAATTAAAATATGTAATTGCGATCAATCACAAATTAATCGCACACTTTTTATCTGTTCAAAATGTACCTTAAAAGGGAGACTTGTCAAGTATTTAATACTCTTATCAATATAGTAGTGGGTAAATACAGTATATGCTTGCTTTATACAAATGTATGTATATATTTATTATTGGAAATAAATTAACACAAAACACTGACAGATATTGTCCAGAAACCCTCACAGGTACTGCATTTAGCATGAGAAATATGCTCAAATCATAACATGGCAAACTGCAGCCCAACAGGCAACAACAGCTGTCAGTGTGTCAGTGTGCTGACTATGACTTGCCCCAAACTGCATGTGATTATCATAAAGTGGGCATGTCTGTAAAGGGGAGACTCGTGGGTACCTATAGAACCCATTTTCATTCACATATCTTGAGGTCAGAGGTCAAGGGACCCCTTTGAAAATGGCCATGGCAGTTTTTCCTCGCCAAAATCTAGGGCAAGTTTGGAGCGTTATTTAGCGTCCTTCCTGACAGGCTAGTATGACATGGTTGGTACCAGTGGATTCCTTAGGTTTTTCTAGTTTCATATGCTTTAAAACTGAGACCGGTACAACCTCTGGAAGATCGAGCGCATTAATGCGGTAAAGAAATTAGTGGCGTTACAACGAATTTGCTTTAACGTGTTATTATCGCGTTAACTTTGACAGCCCTAGTTTTTAGCCATGCTGTCTGTTTGGCTGTTGTCGGTCAGTAAATCCACCGCTTTGGACTATAGACTGTATATAAGAAGTGGACGTAGTCACCGTGACGTTGGTCATTTGTTTGTGGACTGCCGTTTTGAAGCCTCAAGTTCGGCTTCTTCGCCATCTTGGTTTTTTGCAACCAGAAGTGACACGAGAGGGTGGAGCTAAGTACAGCCGAATGCTGAACAAGACATTTTTAGGCAAACCAAAATGTTACAATTAACTTTGCATGAACTGAAAACACACTGTGAAAGGGTTAAAGTTGTAAGACAAAAACATGGACTCCCAGACCGGACAACGCCGTGGTAGCGAACCTGTCAATCACACAGTAGCCACACCTTAAAACATACTTTACTTTATCGTCTATTTCACTCTAAATGGGACCATACTTTACTAAATGAACATCATGCTGTATTGAAGAAGACTTGAAACTAGCGATTGAGACCATAA
The DNA here is from genome assembly GCA_916700995.1 of Hozukius guyotensis. Taxonomy (NCBI): domain Eukaryota; kingdom Metazoa; phylum Chordata; class Actinopteri; order Perciformes; family Sebastidae; genus Hozukius; species Hozukius guyotensis. The sequence goes on along the minus strand of CAKALU010035903.1, from coordinate 6,318 downwards.
ACTCATGTTTACAATGTTTACTGAGGTAATAAATCAAGTGAGGAGTAGACTCAGTTTCTCATAGACTTTGCGGAAGTATAAGACACTTTCACATTGGCTTCACTTTTCAGAACCATAGGTTGTCGCCTGCTTTGGACTGAAATATCTCAACAACTATTGGATGGATTGAGATGAATTTTTCAAAAGATATTCATGGTCCCCAGAGGATGAAACCTAAGGATGTTGGCGATCCCCTGACTTTTGCTCTAGCGCCACCATCAGGTCAAATCTAGTGACATTCCCATCAGCCTCGGCTGTTTACTGAAAGCATGAATCATGTTATTGGGACTTTTCCCAAGTTAACATTTCCTACCAATGACTTCAAACTCATGGCAATGTGCCCTTGATGCTCTCTGAGTCACCTAACTAGAAAAATCCAGTTGAGAGCGGACATTCCAATTAAGGAGTTAATGTAGTGGTGCCAATGGGTAGCACACAGAAATAGACATTCCCAACTGTCTCCCACTCCCTCCATTCCTTTCCAGCTGTTTTGCAGAAACCCACCATCCATCACCAGCCGTTTGTGAAGCCGGTGTGTATGTGGTGCATGTGGACGTTTGCCAAGTGAACAGCTAGTGTCTGTCCTTTGCGTCTGAGCGTGTCTCCCAGGTGACACATCGCATCTTGTCACCACGGTGACTCACATTCGCTTGGAGTGGTCCAGGGTTTTTTGGGGGGACGGAAAAATGAGCGCATACACATGCCAATAAACCCGACATCTTGCAATTACTGTAAACCTGCTTGGATGCACACACACATGCTCAAACACTCGCCCAAAGGTGTTTACTCACACTAAAACTGGGGAAGGGATGTTAAATGATTTAAGGGGCTGCATAGGGACCCTGGAACATGGCAGAAATTATACATTTTTACTGTTTTAAGGCCCCCTGAGCTTGTTTTCACAGGGGCCAGAAATTCTAGCAGCAGCGCCATGCACATCCAAAAACACACATTTCGCCTGCCTAATCACATCACGCCAACAAGCTGTGTAAAGTGCATCCTTTCGTAAGACAGCGGTGCATTAATCCAGTGCAGGTGCACTCATGATTAACTGACTGGGGATTATGAGAGGGAGCGGAACAATCAAGTAAAGAAAGGTCACAACACTGTTGGGAGGCGAGGCTCCGGTCTCCGGCGCTCCACTTGAGCTTTTCCGGAGTCTTGAATTTTGTTCTGGTGTGAGCCGGTGGCCCTGCAGGCTGCCTTAAAATGGGTCGGTGTGAGCCCTGCAGAGCCCTAGAATCATCCTCCAGACCTGCAGCACAACAGTAAGTCATCTCACACTTAATAATTTTCATCTTACGTAAATAGTTTGTTAAATTTGGCATTTGCAGTCATGGTAATGTGTCCTCTAGACTTTAAAATATGCCAGGAATAATGTTATATTTGAATGTTTTTGTGCATTGGGTGCAGGAGCTGCCCAAATGTGTTGAATGAAATGTGAAATAGCAGCAAGATTTGTAGCTTCTTGCAATAGTCAGTGGTCATTTATGGTGTTTATTGATTTGGAACGATGAGATAAATTACTTGCAAACTATTTTCGATCATACTATATTCCATTATTTATTCTTTCTTTCCTATGTATTAATTATCTAAGATCTGGATATAAAAATATATGCAAATCTGAGAGGGATGCAAAAAGCTTATTTTCATCAGTAAGATGCTCATAATCTTATATCAAATATTAGCCAAGGACCTTCTTTTTTCCTCTTTTATAGGCTACGATCATAACTTAAAAGCATTAGTGCAGAGGCTGAACTTAGGGGTCAGGCAACAGACTCACTCTTCATCAGATTCAGAGAAATGCTTGCTGCTGCCCGCTCAACACTGAGACTGAGAGGTGAGGGGAAATATATGGTTCAGCATTTCCCCCCTCACAAGAACAGCACAGTAATCAATTCCGTTTAGTACAAATCCAATGCACTTAAACTTCCAGCGCGAATAACCAGAGGCTGCAGAGCAGAGGTACATTTATCGATAAAGCAATTAATTCAAACTCCTCCCCCCACCTCCACCTCCTCCTCCGGACTGCTGCTGCTTCTCCCCCATCCACGGGAAAGGTCACTCAGGTAACCGTTACTCCAAAAAGTAACGCATTACACGTTACTTATATAAAAGTAATGCAATTTCTCTTCTCATAAACTCATGGATCAGAAATTAGCTATGGAGCTATGCATTGCCAGATGGGAAATTGCCAAGCAGGAATAAAACCATTAGGCAAACTATGCATTTCTGTTTTTCCTCATTTTAGCAGGTCACAGTAGGGGAGACCGGGGGCAATTGTAACAATTTTTGGTTTTGATGTCATTACTCAAAAACCTCTTGAAATATTTGGATAAAAGTTTAAGTAGGTAATTAGAGCTGCAACGCTTAATCGATTAAATTAATTGCCAACTATTTTGATAAAAAATTACTCAAACTGATTATTTGATTATCCGCTGAGTTACAGACATGTGTCTGTGGGAAAAAGTATTTTTGGGCCCAATGGCATCACGTGACTGACACAGAAGTTGCAGTACCGCCGTTTGGCCACTACAAAAGTCCGGATCGTCGACCGGCGCTCTTCCTGGGGGCTTGGTCCGAAAACATACATCCTACCGTTTATTCACACAAAAGTATGTTGAACAATAGTGCACCCATTGAGTACGTAGTGCAAAGTATGCGATTTGTGTCATCGTTCCGTCTCGTTTCTGACTGGTGCAATTTGAGGTGTTACAATTGCCCCCGATCTCCCCTATCATAAAAGGAAAAAGGCTATAAGGTAACATTAGGTTTTAGTGGGAAAAAAAAAACACAGGAGTGAAAAAATGTAACTTTTATATGGATAAGTAGGCTAAACTCAAAAAATGTAACGTCATTTGGCTACGACACCACACTGCTGACACTGCGGTCCAGTAACATTTTTAATAGGGCCTACTGGGTGAGCACCAGTCTGTCCACCAGGAGAGGAGAGAGAGAGAGACAGGGAGAAAGACATAAAGAGCATCCAGAGCTCTCCTCTGTCAAGTCAAACTGACAGAGATAAGAGCGAAAACGGAACTTTATATTTAGCCTTCAACGTAAAAGGGGCAAATTCCTGGGACAAGCTTAGGTGAGTATTAAACGCTGTAAAAACACACTTTAAATGAAAACATCATTGCTTTGTGTTCAAAATAAGGAAAAAAAATGTTGTCGTTTTCGCTATAAAGCTTTTAAGGTGAAGCTGTAGCAACCTGTATGCTGGCACTATTTTATTTTGAAAAACGCCTTGCTTGTATTGTTGCTAGGCGCTTCACTGTGCTCTCCATCTCTCAGAGCTCCGTCGGCTCGCAGAGAGACAGCAGGATGCCAAGAGGAGAGCTCCGACACCGACACACGGCGTCCGTTTCACCGTCTCCCGGCGGCGTCGTCGTCTCTCGGCCACATTGACACACTAATGGGCGTTTTTACCTTCCTTTTACCGTCCTTGGATATTCTCGGAAGCCACGAAATGAAGCGCATGAATGTGAGCAACCAAGAAAGAAGTGTCCTGTTGTTGTTGCGCCTGTCTCCATCCAGCATCACTAAGTCCTCTCCAGAGGATTTAATGTAGTGTTTTTTTGTAGTGGACTACCCAACTTTTCCCACGCTTTTTTGTTGTCTTTCTCGAGGTTTTTCCAGGATAGACCAACTCCAGGAAAACCAAGCGACTTTGACATCTTCTCCCTGGCAGGAATAACCTCATTGTTAAGCGGTTATTCGCCTTTAAACAAGCATCTTCTCTGGGGTGGGAACACGACTGATGCTTGCCTTCCTTTGAGTTGTGTATCGTCTCGTTACTGTCTTGTCTGTGGCATGAAAATTCATGAATGCAATCCAAGGACATGTATACACAATTACGCATGACGGTATAGTAGGCTGTGCGTAATATCCTATTATTATTATTATTATATCCCTATATCCACATGAATGCAACAATCTCATTCTTGTGTTTTGGACAAGATTTGGCAGATCTCATCCTAACTTAACTGGTGTGTGTGTGTGTGGCATGGGTGTTATGTTAGTATGGCATAGTGGAGTAAAATGTCCCAAACAATCTTGAAAAAACTGAGTCTTATATTTAAAAAAAATATAAGTTATGAGTATGGCATGGTGGAGTAAAGTGTCCCAAAAAAATCTTAAATTTAAAGTCTTATATTTAAAAAAAATGGACCAAATATTGGAATGCGTTTTGTCCCCAAGAAATTAAGCAAATGTGTCCAAAGTTAGCAGCAAATTAAAAAGCTATTATGCCATAATTAACGCCCCATGTGTGTGTGGATGGATCAGTGGCAATCTGTGCTATTATTATATCCCTATATCCACATGGATGCAACACAGTCAATCTCATTCTTGTGTTTTTGGACAAGATTTTGGCAGATCTCATCCTAACTTAACTGGTGTATGTGTGTGTGTGGCATGGGCATTATGGGTATGGCATAGTGGAGTAAAATGTCCCAAAAAATCTTGGAAAACTGAGTCTTATATTTAAAAAAAAATGGACCAAATATTGAAATTTGTTTTTGTCCCCAAGAAATGAAGCAAATGTATCCAAAGTTAGCAGCAAATTAAAAAGCCATTATGCCATAATTAACGCCCCATGTGTGTGTGGATGGATCAGTGAAATCTGTGCGTAAAAGCATGCACCATGTGTCCATGTGCGCGCCCCTGGCCTTGCTATAACGTGCTCCTTCTGTGTGTGGGTGTGTGTGTGTGTGCGTGTGCAGCCACGCTGGAAGTCGCCCCCCATGTGGCCGTCGGGAGTGGGGAGCAGGCAGCCCTGCCCGCGGGAGTCGGCGCTGCGCAAGGCGGCCATCAGCGGCAACATCACCGCCCTGCCGCACCACGTCCCCACCGGCCGCAGCGTCCGGGTCTTCATCTGTGCCAACCCAGACGGTAAGAGGCAGCGTGACACACACCCACCCACCCACCCACCCTATCTATCCATCCATCCATCCATCCATCCATCCATCCATCCATCCATCTCCCACACAATACACACTCTCTCTTCAAGCCTGCAGACCCTCACATTACACAAGCTTTCATGTTGAGACTCATTTTTACAAATATGGAAATTGCACATATTTTTGCATCCAGATCCAGGCTTTTTTAGGATGTTTTTACTTTTTACTTTACTTTCTGCAGTGGAAACTAACATGGTAAGGCTATATCACCTATTAGGGCTGTAAAAAAAACTCAAAGCGCAGTAAAGTAGAAGGGTAATGCACCAGGATATGAAATACAGCCACTTTTACAAGCATGTGATCTTGTGATCTAGTATTGATTTAGGCCCATTTTGAAGGAAAAGTCAGGGGCGGCTGTAGCTCAGAGGGGTAGAGCAGGTTATCCACCAATCCGAAGGTCGGTGGTTCGATCCCCGGCTGCTCCAGGTTACATGTCAATGTGTCCTTGAGCAAGACACTTAACCCAAAATTGCTCCCGAAGGCATAGCCATTGGTGTGTGAATGAGTATTTAGATTAGATCCTGATGGGCAAAGTTGGCACCTTAGCAGCCTCTGCCATCAGTGTATGAATGTGTGTGTGAATACTGACATGTAGTGTAAAGCGCTTTGAGTGCTCGGAAGACTGGAAAAGCACTATATAAATTCAAGTCCAAGTCCATTTACCAGGATAGGAAATACAGCCACTTTCCAAAGCATGTGATCTTGTGATCCAGTATTGATTTAGGCCCATTTTGAAGGAAAAGTCAGATTAAGGTGCAGTCTATTCGCTATAGGGCATCAAGTTTTAGTTTTATTTGTGATGTGCAGGTTGACACGGGTGCAACGGTACAATGAAATGTATATAGGATGAGAGAGCGGGTCAGCTCAGCACTTAAAAACAACATATAAGATAAGATAATAAGATAGAACAACATTATTAAGAAAGAAAGACATACTTTATACGTATGAAAATGAGGAAAGTAAGTGATATCTTGTCAGCATTGAGCTGCGACATATAAAAACATCCTCTTCACCTAATAGAACTGGAAAATATCTTAATTTAGTTTACATTAAGCCATACTGTATGACAAATTGACAAAAACAAATTGCCGCGTGATTTATCCCAAAATAACACAACGAAAGAACAGATTGCTCCCGACATATAGAGCGCACGGTGTGTGTGTGTGAGCAGAGTGCGAGACGGTCGGGTCGTGAGGGAGACACCCAGTTGCAGCTCTGTATTTGAATATGCCCTCTGGGCGAGGGGGTAAAAATAGGCTCAGTAAAACTGGAGTAAACAAGGCAAGGGAAGTAGAGTAGGCTACGAGAGAGATAAGTA
>CAKALU010035901.1:72042-96917 GCA_916700995.1 Hozukius guyotensis | reverse complement strand
AATTAAGACTCTAACAACTAACTGCCCTGCAGGAACACACACACACACACACATCCCACACTGTTAAATACTGCATTACATTGAGATGTGACTCTGCCTGAGGCCTGTCTGAAACAAAAATCGGACAAATGTAGGACATGAAGGTGATAATGCAAAGCAAAGTGTCTTATTATAAAACAAATAACAGACCAGGTGCATGAAGGTAGACTCATTTGCATTTACTCAAGTACTATACTATAAGCTTATTTGCTTTCTGTCTGAGAGCGAAGAGAAGTTCAATCTCATGCATGTGTTTGGCACGGAGCTGGAGTGTGGACGTGGTTAGCCTAGCTTAGCATAAAGACTGAAAGCAGGGGGAAACTGTTAGCTGGGCTAATATGATATGATGTGAATGTGAATATTCTCTTACTATACTCACACCTTGAATATTGTTTGTTAACACGTACACAAACAGAATTGTAATAACAACAATTTGTGGTTTTAAAGTGAGGTTGCGTTAGGCACCATTGTGTCTTAATAGAGACCATGCAACCTAATTTGGCACCACGCACTATAGCCGGAGACCATACACTGTATATGAGAAGTGGACGTAGTCACCGTGACGTCACCCATTGGTTTGTAGACTGCCGTTTTGAAACCTTGAGTTCAGCATTTTGGCCGTCGCCATCTTGGTTTTTTGCAACCACAAGTGACACGAGAGGCTGGAGATAAGTACAACCAAATGCTGATTAAGACATTTTCAGGTGACCAAAAAGATTATAATTAACTTTGATGAACTGAGAACACACAGTGAAAGGGACGAAAACACGGATAACTCCCAAACCGGAAAACGGTTATCAGCCTCCCCTGTTTTATGGTCTATTTGACTCTGAATGGGACAATAATTTACTAAATGAACATCATGCTGTATTGAAGAACACTTGAAACTAGCGATTGAGGTCATAAACTCATGTTTACAATGTTTACTGAGGTAATAAATCAAGTGAGAAGTAGGGTCATTTTCTCATAGACTTCTATACAATCAGACTTCTTTTTGCCACCAGAGGAGTCGCCCCCTGCTGGCTATTAGAAAGAATGCAAGTTTAAGGCACTTCAGCATTGGCTTCACTTTTCAGACCCGGAGCAAGCCCACTGCCGAAGACACATTGTGCAGAAATACTGCTTGGATGGATATGCTCTCGTACATGTCCCTGCAGCTCCAGCAGTGATGCAGACCGTCTGTCTGAGGCAGCACCCTCACTAAAACAAACGTGTGCCAGGTTTAAAGAATCCCCTCAGGTCCCTACTGCCCATTTATCTCGGCAGTAATCAAATCAGAGGAGTGGTACCATGTGTCCGTCAGGAACACACTGCCTTTAATTGTTTATCTTCAAGTGAGAAGAAGTGAGAGAGAAAGGTTAATTGGACCATAATTTACTGCCAGGGAAGTAGAAGTGGAGGAAAAGTAGGAGTGAGGAAGAGGAGAGTGAGTGATGGGGGGGAACGTTCGGGCTCTTGATGGATGGAAAACAGATCAATGAACGAATTTATGTGGAGGGAAGGAGCACTATGGGCACTAAGGTTTTCGGTGTTTGTGGGGATTTTCACCATCTATGAAGAAGTTTGTTTAACATTTACAGACAAATTACTCTTGTTTTTGTTAAATCTGATCATGTTTATTGGCTATATCTTTAAATGTGACTCCTTTTAGATAAAACAAGTTAAACTAAAATAAAATGAACATAATTGAAACATCATGTAGACCATGAACCGAATAGTTAAATTAATAAATATATTATAAAAACAAAATACTTTTCAGATCTATGTTATTTGTCCAGCTGAAACTCCAAAACAACAAAAAATGTTAAATCTCTCTTTCATCATCATTCTTCTTTTAGTGTAACGTTGGTTTGCAGCAGTGAAATAGTGCATGATCACCATCATCTGGTAAGAAGTCTGCTTGGATGGATAGACTTTTTATTACAAACATTTCTACTCCATTTCTACCTTCTTTAGTGTTTCAGTGTAGCTGCTATGGTGTCGTATTCCTGAATATTTTTTCAAATTACTATTTTGGACAAAGAAACAGAAAAAACATATTATATTATCGTCTATTCTGAAACACAACAAATGCAAAAGAATAAGTAATTTGTCTAAGTTCATTTTAGATCTTAAATGTCCAATGACAGGAAACATTTTTGCAACTAGGCAGCATGAAAATATAAATAAAAAAGCTAATACAAATAAGGATAAGTGCTAGGCTGGTATGATGTATTCAAATATAGTGCATATTTAGTGTTTACTGCACATCAAAGAAATTAAATTGACTTGCTAAGTCAAAATTAGGAGATAATTTGTCAAACTTTCGGATAAATGTGACCATGTTTTATATCAATTATTCCTTTTCATCCTTGGTTGTGGTTTCTTCCTGACAGAAATGGGCTCGCATAGTTTTTGAAAACGCTCAGAGTGAGTAAAGACGTCCAAAGATAAAAAAAAAAGAGGAAGTGGATCATCCGAGCATTCATGAAAAAGACGTACAGTAGGTATGGACAGACAGGAGAAAGGAAGGATGGAGAGAGAGGGGGGGGTAGGGGGTGCTGTTTGAGTAATGTGACGTGGCGTGGTCCCCCGAGTCTCCTGGGTGGAGGAGTGAGAGATTGGCTGTCGAGTCAAACACAGAACCCCTCCCTCCCTCCAGTCCCCCCTCTTCCACTATCCGGACCTTCCTCCATCCTGACTCCATCCGTCAGACGCCACAGAGACGTCCACAAGCCTAACAGCAGGATGTCCACACACACCTGCATCTAAAGAAACACGCAAACATGTCCTACTGTATTTGTGAGGACATTATAACCTTTATTACATATAAGAGATAAGGGACCACATTTGATTCATACTATGGCCGACATGTTGTCATTCCTCAGTTATTATCAGGCGTCTCTTATAAACATATCTAGTTTAACCATTGTTCTCAATAAGAAGTTGTTGGTTGCATTTGAAATTCCATACTAACATGCTATATAGTAAGCTAAAACAGTGTGTGAGATATTTAAGTATGTCCAAACCTTAGTATGAAACCAGTAGTACGCGAATTGCGTACTATTTCTGGTGAAATATTACAGTCTGCAATGCTGGACACTAAATATAAGTGTAAATATAAGATTTCACTTTGCTAGACGTAATGTATATTTTAAATTAATTTAGACTTTAATCCTCACGAACCGTTGTTTTGGTCACATGAGGTTGGCACGGGTTACCATGGTTACACGTCTCCAACTGGCAAGGAGGCTCTCAGGAAGGGACGACGTAAATTACTGCTCAGTGCGTCCGAAAAGATATATAATACTGTTTATTTACACAAAAGTATGTTGAACGATACACGGTACACATATTGGGTATGTAGTGTATAGAATGCGATTTTGGATGAAGCCAATGTATATGAAAATTTCTGGTAACAATAGCAATGGTACCAGTGCTTTAGACTCTATCAGCAATTAACTGATTAACCTAATCAAACACACTTTAAAATGTAGTCGTACCAAAACATGGTATGAATGGACAGAATGGACTCCCAGGTGTGGTAATATAGGAAATCATAAACTTTGCAGATGCCACTCTACTTTGTGTTTTAATGCTTTGTCTCCACTTCAAAGTGTGTGTTGTAAACGAGCGGATAAGAGAATATTTAGGAGTGTTGTGTGGATGTGTGAATGTATTGGATGTTGTTATTGATTGGATGGTTGGCCGCTCTATTGATTTTTCTGTAGTTTTATGGTAGTTTGTAATTATGGTGGATCAGCAGGGCTGTGAATGCAAGATAAGTTTCCCCACAGGAACAGTAACATCACGCTGTCTATTATTTTGTTATATTATTGTTGATCTGCAGGAGTTACTTAAAATCTAATATTGGCTGAGGAATGATTAAAGTGTTCACAGGAACCATGTTTGAGGTGTCCTAATACATGCTTTAAATGGATACCTGTCAACTAATCAGAAACAAGTTTTTTCCTGGCCGTGTATGTGTGCGTACAGTGTGTTTTCATCACATTGTGGGGACTTACTGCACTTGCCAGAATCAAAGAATTATGTCCCCACAAGGTTAACCTTTTTGGGTTAAGACATGGAGTGATTTTAGTTTAGGTTAGGGTAAGCATCCATATAATTATAATAAAAAAGATGACTGCTTTCAGGGATCTTAACTAGGGCTGTCGAAGTTAACACAATAATAACGCGTTAACGCAAATTTGTTTTATCTAGGGATGTTAATAATTAACCGTTTAACCGTTAAAGGGACTATTTGTAACTTTCAGAAATGCTTGTTAACAGCGACACCTGTAGCCGTGAAGTCAACGAAAGTCAGCGTCGGGCTCGCGCTTGCTCGCTCTAAATAGACATGAACGAGCATCGCTCAAAACAGTGAGGCGACACACATCAGCTAAAACCACAATATCACTCTATATTTCAGCTGCTTGGCAGTAATGTTAGCTGACCAGACGAAGGTCTCTCCATGAATCACTGCTGATCCTAGTGTTGGCTTTTCCTGCTCAGCCTCCGGTCCTACCCTCCGGAGTGAGACACCGGAGGCTGAGTAGGAAAAGCGGGTCGGTGCCGGGGCTCTGCAGCGAGTAATGTGACCGTCTCCGACCGGGTGCCGCTGATAACATTTCTCGCTGCGGAGCCCCGTCACTTCAAAAGACACGGGAAACCTCTGTTGGTCTGGAGGAGCTGCAGCATTTATTTCTGCACAAATGTCCACTGTACATTAACTAGATATTCTCAGAGCTAAACTAACTCTTCTGCAGTGTGGAGTGAGCGCGGGTTCACGTCTAGAGGTGGAGCGAGTCAGCGAGAACGCGCGCGCTGTCTGAGTGAAGGCAAGCAGGCAGAGGAGCAGAGTACAGCAGCCACACGCGAGCGCATGTGTCCCGACCCGGTACATTTATACGCTTAAAAAGTTACAAACAGACCCGTTATTCACCGACAAATAAACTGTACACACACTGTCTGCTACACCTACATTCACAGCTACAGTATAACGCCACCGACAACACACACGGTCTGTCGGAAACCATCATTCAGAAAGGTACAAACGTGACTTTTGTTTGGAGTTGTAACTTGATAAGAAAGTATGACCAAAAGTGGTTGTTGGCTAAAGCCGCAGGAACATCTAAACTGACTGAAGCAGACATCCAAGGACCTTAAACATGCTTTTCTACAAACCTTAATACAAATGGAGCAATGATTTCAAAAGCGGCACCAATTTACAAGAGAGGACGTAGAATTAACTGAGACCCTAATATCCAGTGATTTTTTTAGAGCAGCATCTCGTGGCCACAGGTGGTATCGCAAGCTGAGGACACTTCAACCTGGCTGCTTCAGTCGAACACACACACACACACACACAAACACACACAAACACACGCACAAACACCCATCACTTGCTAAATTAAAACAAGGTCATGCCCTCCCCCAACCCCTCAAGCCAAGGTCAGACTCAATCATTTCACCTCAACACACCAATTTCCTTTTTTCCCCTCAGAGGAGACTTTCATTTCTCTTCCATATCTCCTCCTTTATTTCTCTCCGCCTCTCTTTTCTATTACCTCTTCCTGACCACCCCCCCTGTCCCCCCTTTTATCTGACACACATGTTGAAAACAGACAGTACAGTCGGATTGTCAATATCAAAGCGTCTGTCTTTTTTGTACACCTCAGGCGAGAATCTGAATGATCAGTATGTTTCGCTGTTGGGGAATCAACACTAATGAGCCGTTGTTGATTTACAGTAGTTTTCCTTTCACTGAGAGAATATTCACCTGCACACTAGAACACACACATACAAGCACAGAGACCCAGAGGACAGCAGCATACCGCATGTCGGGCTGTCAGTCAGAAGCCAATAACGATCAGAGCGCTCTGAGAATATGAGTCGATGAAATTGCTGAGCAAATAGTCCGTGGCCCGGCCATTATTGGGTCTTCTTCTGCATATCTGCTGCTCAGTGCAATATCTGCTGATGGATGCTGAAAGCTGGGTTTGACCAGGAGGTGAAGCCACATTTCAGAGAAACACGGGAGCAGAGTATTGTTTTACCACAGTCCTTTGTTCCCTGTGGCCTGTTGTTATTCATCCAAGTTAACAATGAGGACCCTGCTCTAGAACACAGCAGCTATACACTGTCTATGTACTGTAATTTAAAAATGTACAAAATATACTTCACTCTGAATTCTATTGTTTCTCCCTACCAATCTATTAGGGCTGAAATATTGATCAAATGTTAATCACAATCATAACATCATTTGGCTTCCCCAAATTAAATGAACATGATCGTCTACAATATTGACGTAAAACTCTGCTGCATAAATGGTAATAGTTTCCTAAACTAACAGCTAGAGATGCACCGTCAATCAGCAGCCGACTGAAGTCGACTGCTTTCAGCAGTTTCATATATTCGTTTTTTTGGCCGTCACACACACGTGCACACGCCACCACATGATGGTTTTGCATCGGCACACAGCGGAACAGTCGGTAACATGTAACATGTCGTCAGTATGGAAGTTCTTCAGTGGGAGTGAAGAAGACATAAAGCTGCAATTTGTCACAACTACAAGTCCAAAACAATCCGTAGACCAAAAACCTTAAAAAACATTTGAAACAACTAACTTAATCAGACACTTTTGTAATTCATTCCCATGCTGCTCAGTGTAATCACAGTAACCGACTCGTCTGCCGACAGCACAGAGTTGAGGAGTTACATTATAGTGCGTTCAAGCTCTACTCAGTGAAAATGATGAAAATTGGGCGATGGAAAAACCCTATCATGATGCGTTCAAATGTAATCTTGTAAAGTGTAGATTTTGGCGATAAATTTGAATAAATACAGTTGTTTAAAGGAGATGTTTTCAAAGCAATATAAAATAGATATAAAATAGCACATTGCGTTAAGTATAACAGGAAAGGGGAAAGTTGACAAAAAAACAACTCAACTGTTATTGGAGCACAGAGCGAAAAGGGGCGGGACTTGGGAAGAGTCAATTGTAAAGAATATAAACTAATGGTTTGCCTCTGGAACCAGTTAAAATCATGGAATGTGCAACTCAGAGGGTATTATCTTGCTTATACAATGAACCATAGCCAACACACTGCTATAGTTCATCAAGCAAACTAAGTGCAACACACACAGGGCCACGTAACATCACACCATGTGACAACGAAAAACCCATGTAGGCCTATATATACCTATATATACATGGTGGGTTCATTGCCATTGGGTAGTCAAATCATGTGACAAATGCACAGTTGAACAAAGAAGAAAGAAAGAGATTGGTGCTAAAAGCAAACAGAGAAGCGTCAAGATTATTTTGTTACTGAAAAGATAACCCGACCAAGAAAAAAAAAAACGAGTGCACACATACAAACACAGCGGGCTGAGACACACACGCTCTCATATGAGCTGAAGAAGATGTAGTGTTGAAATAAAATCTCGCCACAGGGCATCACTGCATTAAAACACACACACATATATATACAGTATATGAAGTATGTATATAAATATATATATTTATGGGGACAGCCAACTCAAATGAACACACTCACACACACACACACACACACACACACACACACACACACACTCACATTCAGCAGGAATGGGCTCTGTCAGAACGTGCAATCCATTCTGGAGCCGTGGCCTGAGGCAAGGCCGTTAAGGAGACAAATGGAGGGAAATAGAGTCTCAACAGCCACTGCTCTGCCTTCATCCTTACACTCACACTCTTAATCACACATACACACACACACACACACACACACACACACACGCGTGGCTGCCATCCACACATTTGCCGGCCCCAGTGGTCCCATGCGTCCAGCAGCCTCTGCTCGTCCTGCAGAGCCATCACACTCCGGTTCACGTGAACTGCCACAAATTAACCAGTAGCCTCTTAACCTTTCCAGTGCTGGAAATACATCAAGGCTGCCCCCCCATGCCTCCCCCTCTCCCCCTGCTCGCTATCGCTTCTGCAGGGTCCTTTAGACTGGCTAGTGGGCTTTCACATAGACAATAACATTGCGGCACCATATCGTTGCATAGCAGTTGCTTTGGTGCGATTGTTTTACTGCACACTACATGCAAGGAAAATAAAATAAGCAATAAAATATGTGAATATAGCAGTGCATCGACTCTTCAGAAAAACCGCTATGTTTCTGGAGAATCTGACTACTTTATGATTTAAAGAGTTTCACTGAAGTGCAGCAGAGGGGAGAGAAGTGGTTAAGGAAGACAAAGATAAGAAAGAGACAAATGGCTGAGCAGCAACAACGACCATTTGAAATCCTAGTTAGGGCCAAAAGGCAGAAGAAAAGATGCACTTCGAGAATTATGCCGTAAAGCTGAACTATAGTTGATACTGAAGTCTAGATGTTCAGGGTGGTGTATGGGTTCGGCTGTGGATGTTCTTTTAAACAGTTTAAAGTGCCCACAGCAGCCAGTCCATAAGAATGTTTCATGGACTTCTCTTCCGGTGGGTTCGCAGCTAATGGTGCCTTCAAATGAAACTCGTGAGCTCCTGTTTACAACATGGGAAGTCACGTACACGATTATGCTTGGCGTTCAAGTGGTTAAAGCTGAAGTAGGCGAGATTGGAGCAAATATGATTAAAAAAAGTCATTTCTATAAAACGGTCGCTATAACCTGACAGTAGTGCATGAGACAGGTAACCTGAAAAAAATCATGTGCCTCTGTGTCCTCTGGTGTCCTCCGGTGCTCCTAACGGCATCTGCAAGATTTCACAGACCGGAGGAAAACAAGCAGTAAGAGCTGATCTGAGGTCTGCTGTCCATCTGCTGTCTATGAGAGCCGGCTGTTAATCACTCGCGAACTCCGACCAAACGGTCAAACTAGGCAGCGCTAATCAAATATGAATCAATATTATGTTACGTTAATGCCTATTTCAGCCATGTTGAGATCTGTTGAAGGAGCTCCAAGCACCGGTCACATGACCGGAGCACAGCCAATAGGAATGCTCTCTCTCTCTGAAATGACCTGTGATTGGTCAAAGTCTCCCGTCACGGGCTAGATTTCTTAAAGCCTGAAAACAGAGCCATGAGGAGGAGCAGAAGTCTAGTTTTCTCTCAGAACACTTGAATTACAATATGCGGAAAGGTTATTATGGATTTGTTGCCCAATGATGCCAAAAACATACTGCCTACTGCCACTTTAAGTATGGAAGTTACGTGACAAATAAATCAACGTTGACTTGTGGTTTCAAACGGGACACCAACACCAGCCTCCTGGGTGAAAGTCCGGTATTTGTTTCCTCATTCTCTATACTTCCTGGTTCACAATTACGTGGATTACATACTAATTGATTTCATGCTGACCATCGTGAAAAAAATGGGAAATACATGTCTATGTACACAAATCAATACACTAAATTCGATGACTATTTCACGAACTGCTGTGCAACTGGGATAAACTAAAAATCCATTTGAAAAAACCCACTGACTTCGAGACGAGGGAACCGGAAGTGCTCAAATGCTAGCTCATATCAGGGTTTTAGGGCTCATTCCTGCACCACTCTACCCAGCCAACATTTGTATGTGGGGCCCATGTGGGTAGTAAATGGGCTGAAAAATGGGCCCTATATGGGATTTTCCTCGGGTTCCATAATGGCCCCGTGCCAATTGCCCTTGTGGATTTCATGCAGGAGTACACTGGGTGTTTTATGGGCCCAATCTGGGCAACATAAACCAGAACCCATCTCGGCCACAGGTTTAAGTTCTATGTGGGAACTACATAGGGACTACATGACCTGAAATATGGGTTGTAAGTGAGTTTGTCCACAGTTTCCATGTTGGCCCCATGCACTAATTTCCAAGTAGTGACCCAACTTGGACCCACATGTGTAGCCCACATGGGGAGCCCATGTGGGACCAACTTAGTTGACCCAAGTGGGCGCCATTTGTGTTGCCCATTCTGAGCCCATGCACTAATTTCCCATTAGTGACCTACCTAGAACCCACATGGGGAGCCTATGTGGGACCTACTTAGTTGATCCAAGTGGGCCCCAGATAAGATGCCCATTTTGGGCCCATACCCACTTGGTACCCAGGTAACCCCAGCATAACCCATGTGGGGCCCACATAACCATGTTGGCTGGGTATTTATGTTTCTCTCTGACACCGACCGGACTTAATATTTTGGACTTATCATAGTAGGTAAAGCACAGATGGACCTAATAATATGAACAATGTGTCAGCTCTATTCCAGTAAGACATACCAGACCCCCCAGACCCCAGTTTTTATTTGTTTTATCTGTCTATGTTTAAATTGATCCTTGTAAGGTATCCTTGGGTGTCCAGAAAGGCGCCACTAAATAAAATGTATTATTATTATTATTATTACCACCAGGGTGACAATGTACCAGCATGCACAATACAAAGAGCCTCTAACCACAACAGCTACATGGAGTTCAGCCATCATTAGCTTGATTATTTACACCTGTGCTGCTGTTTCCTACTGTGGCTAATTGTCAAAATGTCTTCTATGAAAAAGGCCTATCGTCTTGTTAACACATTGTAAAACACACTTAATTCAAACTGGACAGAAACAAAATAAAACTCACCAAACCCCAGCCGTAGTCCTGTTGTCGCCGATAGCATCAAACAAAACCGGCCCACGCTGACAGCTAGCTCAGGTCCCAGTCTGGTCCTACATCCATGGTCTGGTCCCCTCCGGCCTGGTCCACATCCTCCTAGCTGCAGCAGCAGCCTCCAATGGCCTCTCTCCGGTAGAATATCCGAGTTAGCCAAAAGTAAACACTGTAAAATGTACACTGAAAACATCTTCTGCGCTGCACTGGGGTGACATTTTCGCTGTTGCAAACTTAACAAGCGAAGACGACAAAGGAAGTTTTTGAGCAGCATTGCGCCCCTTAGCCAAAGAGTATAGACGCAAAGAGATGAAACTCTGGTGCTTTTTGACAACAGCCGCTAGATGGTGCTGCCAAAGAGTATAGAAGTAAAGAGATGAATCTCCAATTCTTTTTGGACAACAGCTGCAAAACAGCCATTTTGTAAGAGGTTTCAGCAGTCAGAGTTATCCAAATCAAGTGGCTATTTTCCACAATTTTTAGCATTAAATACCCTCCTTGTGTTTCTTCAGACAGTGTTTTCTTGCTGTCTATAACTCAGACTGCTGCAGCCATGGATGAGCTTTGTACTGCATTTTTGCAAGGAACAAGGACTGTGGATTTCGAGCCCCATCTTTCACAATGTAGTCTCCATAAAGAAATGGCCAGGAACGAATCAATACATGTTTAAATGTATAAAGCAAGTATTATATACAATGGGCCTTAAGAAAATCTGATTACAGAATCTCAACCTTTTCAGTGCTTGTGCACATACATACGGAGTGTTTCAGACAGACAGTATGAGAAAAATAGTGTCTTTTTTAAACATTAAAGCATGTAGACACTGTAAGAGGCTAAGCCAAGCTTTTAGCCGCTGAGGTGTTGCACTGGGCTCACCTGAATGACGCGCTGAATAACGTTATCGTGTATAATCAAAGAAACACTTTATGCTGGAGCACTCTGTTCGTTTCATTTCCATTAAGCTTATCCATTAACTTGATTACACATTCACTCCAGTAGCAATAAACAAACAATATACAAGTAACGACTGCAGCAACATGCTGCCTCATCTGTCAAAAACGGTTTAAATGCTTCTGGGCGGAACACCTGACCCGGCCAAGATTGGTTCCTACTTATACATTCCAATACCAAATATCCCCAGGAGACCCGAGACACCATTTGGCTCCCACAGACATGTTTTTGTAGAAACCCAAAGTACAAGTATGAACCTAAAAATGAGCATGATGTGTCCCCTTTAAGCACAGTACTTGAGTAAATATACTGATGCTATATACTTACTCACACACAACTTGGCCCCCATCATCATTTCAAACCTTTATCTCCATCTCTTCATCCTCCCCCTCCATATTTTTCACACATTGTTTTATTTCTCTGCAGAGTACAGAGTACAGTAAGGGGTGTTTGGGGCTTGGGGGGGGTAGCAGAGTTGTTTCTGTAATTCTTCTTCATGCATAGTGGATCCCTTCCAGGCATTTGTATGACAGAGGGGGCCTTTCAAAGCAAATTAGGCTCTTTTTAGGCTTCATCGGGCACAAGCCTGTGTACTCCAAGGTCACATCTAATTTGATATGGAAGTGGTTTTAAATATTCATCCATGACCCCAGGTGCTCCCCTATGTACAGGCAGCGAGAGCGTGGAGCAGTGGCGGGTACCAACGCCCCCTTGTTAGCTGCTGTCACTGAGAACACAGTGTTCCCAACACTCGCTGCAGGCAGTCAGGCAGGGAAGTGGAGGGGTAAAAAGTAACGTTCGACTTGAATCGCGTTGGGGGAAAATCCCAGTTGTATCCGAACAGGTGACATTTCTCAACCCGTTGAACATCGTTTTTCCCCCACCAAAGTAGTCATTTGCATGTAAATTTGGGGAGCTGCTTCACAGCCAATTAAAAACCCGCCCAAGGAGTGTGTTCTTTTATTAATAGTTTAACTGTAGGCAGGAGGGTTTTACAAGTTCTTGCGGGCACTTGGCACACGCATGAACATCACAGAGGGTTTACCGCAGCCAACAAGGATCTTTAAACTGAAAATATCTCACTATAAATCCTGCTGCATTATTCAAATTGATGCTTCATTAGTTTGAGCTTTTTCTAACTAGTGGAAAATATGGCCTCGTTTCTGCTGAAACCACAACATTTTAGGATAAAAGCACCTCATTTGCCTACAGGTATGTAAGTTTTTTGGACCAATATGTGGTCAGTTAGTCTGATTGAGCAACTATACAGCCAGATAATTCAACCACTATAGGCACATTTTCATGACATTTGTTGATGTGATTTTGATCATGCTTCATTAGCAGTTGAAGGATTACATTATCCTAAAGTCAATTCTGATTTATTTATATATCAAACACACAACATTAACAGATCCTGACCAGCCCGAGGTCTCTCAGAAGTCAAGGAAAGATATCCCCAAAAAGCGAGGGCTTACGATATAATGAAACAAGACTCAGAGTCTGCAGCGATGCTATAGCAGGTCTGCTGCATTGCAATCAATTTCAGTCCGGACCAAAGTGGTGGAATGACTAGCAATGACATCCATAGAGCAAAATGGAAAAGCAATAACAGAGAAATTTGTATTAAGTTCTAACAGTTAGTCAACATACAAAATGCAACAATAGTATTCTTGATCCACAATAGAGTCCACTACAGGTTCAGTGAATTTTCTAAAACTTATTAGATAACAGGTTCTATTTTCTTGCAAGTGCAAAGCGACAATGAAACTGCATCGTCAATTACAGTACATGTCGAGGGAACGTATTTTCCCCCAGATTACATTTGTGTTTGACGTATCACAAATATGTTTAATCCAACCTTGTCTTCTACAAAATTATGTTCCCATACAACTAAATTGCATTCTTAGTTACATTATGAGGGAAATGTATTTTTTCCCCAGATTACGGTCGCAGTTTTAAATAGTTTTAAACACGTGTTTAACGTTGTAAATTGAAACAAAACAAAACAAAAAATGCAACAAAACTAGGGAAGAGGACGGGGTGGATTGATGGGATAAACACGGACACAGTTTCGAAACGACAAAAGCACCACATTCTTGGTTCAGAAACATCGAGATTCAACGTATCTGTGGTTTGCAGAAACGTACAATGCCAACATTTTATTCTGGCGACTGGGTTGGGCTGGTAGTGCAAACACAGTCATAATGAAATTTTCTTTGGGCGGTAGTTTGAGTGATTTGTTTCCACTTGCTCAGACCACTTTTTTACACAAAAGGCAAAGCAATGTTCGTGAGTTTAGCTGGCAGATGCGTGCAAACATCTGGAATAAACTTGATTAGTGACTAAGTCTTACCAGTATGGTTATAATTATATAAATATTTATGTGTGTACTAGTTGAACAAATGATCTACAGTATGCTGTTGTCTCTGGTGAGGAGAGTCTAACTACAGAAGTGTTCAATCGCCATTCACACCTTCATTTTCTGTTCAATTGCATAACTATGGAGATTGTGTATGTAGGAAAAGTAGAAAGTCTTGAAAAAGGAAGTACCACAAGTAAAGCACCATAAAGGTTGTATCTGAGTAAACATACTGTCAGAAGTACTTTAGTCAGAGAGAGACTTTTCTAGAGATGGGTTAGGGATCCCAGGGATAGTGTGAGTACACTTGCATGAGCTCACTGACAAATGAACACATGCATCATCACACACATTCACACATACACACATTTACGCACACACACACACAGCGCTCTGCGTAGCATGTGTGTCAGCCCCAGAGGGGAGTTTTGACAGATCTCTTTGATATGTGTCAGTGAGATCACACAAATATTTAACAGCTACAGCTAAATCACCAGCAACTATTGCTGCGTTATATTAAATGTATTATTCAAAATGAGGAGCATAAATATGCACACACAGATACATACTGTATATACAGACATACAGCACAGCACTTATCTGTGCATACATTTATATATATGCATTTTAAAGAGTTTGCATTGATGCATATTTTCATCATGGACATAACACGCGGTGTTATTTTCATATGCATTTGACAATGGCACCAAGGCTGATTTGCTGGCTTAATAATGCTATCAGACACACACCCACACACACGGTCTTTTCTAGTTTGTGCATGTCAGCAGTAATAATCACATACACATATAACATGGAGTGGGTTCAAGTGACGACTCCCCTGTTATAGTGGGATCACTATAACAGTAGTCACCCATCAATAATAGAATGGAAATAACATAATGCACTGCTAAGGCCTATTATATGAAGGAGGAACGACACGTAGACTGACTGATATGATTTCGTACCTTCGGATGAGCAGGAGGCTCGAATAATCAATCATTAGTCACACAGGCTTCCATTGAAGTGAATGAGAGAGAGGAAATATTCAAAAAAGGTTCAGGTGTGACTGCATTTTCAGCTGTGCAACGTATCCTCATACAATGGTTCGTATGATATCTTACAAAAAGTTATTCCTCATTTTTCATCTGTTTTACTACGAATGTTAAGCAACATGTGGCAATTTCCACTCATGACATGCATACATTTTCAAAATAAACTTCCGTTTTCAAAGGAAACAACTTTGTTAGGTTTAGGCAATATATGAATTTTGGACATGAAAACCAGTCACACTTTTGTCTACTTCTGTTCGGGGGCTGTTTTTCCTGGTTTGGGATCCCTTAGTTCCAATGAAGGAAAATCTTAATGACGCATCATACAATGATATTTAAGACAATAGTGTGTTTCCAACTTTGTGTCACCATTTTGTGTTTGTCCCTTTCCTGTTTCACCGTGGCAATGCCCCTGTGCACAAATCCAGCTCCATAAAGAGATGGTTTTCTCAGTTTGGTGTGGAAGAACTTGACTGGCCTGAACAGAGCCCTGACCTGAAACCCATCTAACACCTTTGGGTGGAACTGGAACACCGATTGAGAGCCAGACCTGATCACCTGGTCAACATCATTGTTGGACCTCACTAATGTACTTGTGTCTGAATGGGAGCCAATCCCTGCAGCAAGTTCAACATGGAAAGACTGAAACCAGAAGAGGTGAGGCTGTTAGAGCAGCACATCTCTGGGAACGTTTTACTAATGGTAGAACTTAATGACTTAAAAGCTGGCCTTGTATGCAGTTTGAGGTTTCCTGTCAAAGTGTTACAGATGTATCTTTTATAATGGCGGTCTGTTAGGAAAATGTGTTTTTGGCCTCAGGTGAGCTTATTGCTGCAGTGCTGCAATCAGCATGTTACGAAAAGTTATTCCTCATTTTCCATGCGTTCTCCTACGAATGTCCAGCAACACATGTCAATTTTTGTCAGTTACATGCATGCCGTCTTTTAAAGGTCCAGTGTGTAGGATCTGGCGGTATTTAGCGGTGAGGTGAGGAGACTGCAACTGAAGCCTCTCCCGTGTGCCAAGCATGTTGGAGAGCTGGCCGAGTGGCCGTCGCGAAAATGCAAATGACCCTCTCTAGAGCCAGTTGTTGGAAGAGTAGGTCATTTGGAGCAGAGCCAGTGCTTAGAGGGTGTGTGTGTACGTGGGAAGCCAGTGGTGAAGTGAGAAAGAGAGGCAGCGACGACAGCGAGTAACGTTATCGACTTCGACCCAAGCAGGAAAAGTTTGGTTTGTCCGTTCTGGGCTACTGTAGAAACATGGCGGTGCAACATGGCGGACTCTGTGAAGAGGACCCGCTTCCTATGTAGATATAAACGGCTCATTCTAATGTAACGAAAACACAACGATTCTTATTATCAGGTGATTATACACTAAAAAAAACATAGTTATTAATATTATATTCCATTTCTGCCAATAGATCCCACTAATTGTTACACACTGGTCCTTTAAGTACAGAAGTTACGTGACAAATAAATTAACATTGGCTTCTGGTTTCACACAGGGTACAAACACCGGCCTACTGGACGCTGTGTGTTCTCATCTGCCGTGAATTGAAGGAAGAAGAAGAACGCCGTAACAGCACGGAAAAAAACAGCAACACGAGACGTGAAAGATGGCAGCTGCTGCAGAGCTACCTCCGCCTCAACTCGTTGAGAAAACAAATAGCAAGAGTCGGGTATGGAAGTACTTTGCATTCGAGGCGGATTTACAAGGAGTAATAATAGATTCGCAAAAACCAGTATGCATTGCAGTACTTTTCTTTCCAAAGGACGAAATACCTCCAATTTAGCAAACAACCTTAAAGACAGACATCCAGACAATATTGTTTGTTTTAAATACTTGAAGGCTACATGCCACTGTTCTGTTTTACAATGTAAATAGACGTTTCTTTTTATTTATTACTTAAAGGCTACATGCCTCTGTTTTTTGTAATGTTCAAATGTTTGAATAAAGGAGTGCGTGTTGAATTACATGGGATTTATGGTTTTCTTTTGGGTTTTTTTTACCGTGGTATCGAGAATCTTGTAAATTCACTGGTATTGGTAACGACTACTAGATTTCTGGTACCGTGACATCCCTAGTGACAGGTGACCACCTGATCACAAATACCTGGCATTTGAGTCATAGGATATTTCATAATTGGTCTGATTCAGTCTGCAAATGGGGAGTGTCTCATAACACAGCAGCTCTCTTTAGCAATGAACCCACTCAGCTGTAAAAATGCTGCAGTTGGCCCAGCTGTCACACACACACACACATACACATACACACACACACGCACGGCTCAAAGTTACACAGCAGAGCGCAACACCTGGACACACTGAAGATGTCCTTCAAACTTTCACATTTTCCATCGCAGCAGTAATATATAGAAGCTCTTTGTCTATCTTTGCATTAGTTTCCTCCACTTATAGAACATGCATTTATGTGTATTTGTTTGATCAATAAAGAACCATCTTCATCTATTTTCTTTTCATTTCCAAGGTAAACTCTGTTCAAACCTATCGCACCTCATTCTTATCCTCCCATACATCGCAACAGATTCCTCAGAGATACTCATACTTATTACCGACCACAAAGGTGCACATCCTGACAGCTTGCGCACAAAGAGGAGAGAGAGATAAAGATGAAGGAAGAAAAAGGACAGTGGCTTATTTATTTTTCACAGTTATTTGTGCAATTCCCATACACGCAGCGCAGGGACGAGGTTAGCCTTTTGTCTGACAGTCCTTGCAATCTGAGAGATGATATTGAACTTTGAAGTTTGTCTCAACTCTCGAGAGGATGTTTTTCAGCAAAGAGAAGTAATGTGTGCTGTGGAGGCAGAGAAAGGAAAAGAGTTTGAACGCCTCTGCCTTTCTTTTGTTCTCTCTCTCTCTCTGCATCATATAGGCTCTATAGTATACTTCTCTGAGGCTCTTATCCTTTGTGCTCTGCAGAAAAAATGTCCTACAGTGCCCCCTAGAGGCAATCTGGAAAACTACACCCCCAGTCAGTACTACTGGTGTGAACCAGTTTCTTTGTTCCAGCTGTTGGATTGAGAGGCTTTCTGTTAAGCATCGGATAACAAATTCAAATAGTTTCCAGCACAACAAGGACAATAGAAGCGACAGAGGGAAAGACTTCTGAGAGGGGGGAGGGGATGCACTTCATTTTCTCTCCTCCTACAGGTACTTGCATAATCCCAAATGTCTCTGCATGAAACGCTCAAACATTGCAACAAAGACATGCACATCCACACAAAACCTCCATCTGTCACCTATTCAAGGTTTTTTCTCTCTCCACGTCCCAGGTTTTAATTCAGTTTCTGTAAAAGAATACCTCCTCCCCCCTCCCCCAAACAGCCCCAGATCCCAGAACTTAACTCCACAGAAGAGGACAAAAAACCCCAACAGTCAGATTCTAATGTGAAATCATTAGACGTGTTTAGTTAAGAGTTGATTCAGTGGGAGTTCGCAATTTTACAGTCAGTGAGCATGCAAATAGGCAGGTTGTGTTTCTGTGATGGGACAGAGGGGCAGCAGGGGGGGTCTCTGTTGGTATGCATTAACACTGACAAACACACGCGCATGCATGAACACACACACACAGCAGTACAACTGGTACATCCTCTTGATAGGTCAACCATACAGAACACACACATCCTCACACACACACACACACACACTCACACTCACACACACCCTGGGGCCCCTCACATCTCACAATCACATTCAAATTGTTTATTCTCGCAATCTATCCATGTTAATGACTCTGCTGTGAAACATACTGATTATTTCGCCAGCACTGAGATGAAGAGAGGCAGCATGTGTGTGTGTGCGTGTGTCCTTGACAGTCAGGACATTTTTGACATTGTTGAAAAATAGGGTCATTTTTGGACATTGAAGACATTTTTGGAAAGTGACAAGACAAGATTTTGGGAAAGTGGAGACTTTTTGGAAAGTCAAAACTTAAAAAAATGAGATCATTTTCAGTCAGTTAAGGACGTTTTAGACAACATATCCTCATACAACAGTTCGTATGATATCTTATGAAAATTTTATTTTTAAATATTCCTCGTTTTTCGTGCATTCTTCTATGAATGTCCAGCAACACTTGACGCACATGTCAATTTACACTTGTTACATGCATACGATCTTTTCAAAATAAACTTCCGTCTTCACAGGAAACAAGGAAGGTTAGGTTTAGGCAACAAAACTATTTATGTAGGTTTATGAAAAGATTGTGATTTGGGTTAAAATAACTCCTGAAGTGGCGTAACTTATGACGTGACAAATAAATCAATGTTGACTTCTGGTTTACGGGTAAAAACTTGTCCACCCTGACCTCCTCCCTATGCGGCGTTTGTACGTTTTTTGTACTTCCTGGTTCACGATTATGTGGATTACATGCAAATTGATTTTGTGGAGTAAATATGAATTACAGTGCATTACTTTTCGTAGGTTCAAATGGTGTATGAGAACAGCCTGGCTTAAGAATGAGTGGACCTTTTGGAAACATTTTTTGAAGTGGGGACATTTTTGGAAAGGGGTGACATATGTTTTGACAATGGAGCACCTTTGGAAAGTGAGAACATCTTTTGCAAAATGGGGGAATTTTTGAATGATAACGACATTTTGAGAAAGTGTGGATATTTTGGGGTGGATGTTTTTAGAGAGTAAGGGCATTTTTTTGGAGCATGAGGACATTTTGGACGGTAACATATCCAGATATATCCGCTGCGATCACCCAGGGACTTGCCTCATCTCTCAAGCTGGTGAAGGTTAAGACCCACGATGGTCTACGGCTTAAGGCCCATACCGGGGAGCATGATGGATAAACGACAAATACTCCTTTGCAAATATTATATATCTAGGGCTTTTAGTGTGAAAGGTAAGAACAGAAGGAGTGGATCTGGTCTGCGCTGCCTTTGTCAAGGTTGGAAGAAGTAATAAAGTTTGTCATCTTAGTTTGGACTACAGAGCCTTCATGTTGTTGTTTCATAAATATAGGCACAACTCAACTCGTTCTGCACAATATGATTGGTTGATGCCTTTATTCACTGTGAGAAAGCCCAGAAAATCAACCTTGTTCCGAAATTTTGTTTTTGCTCTTTCGGTGCGTAATATTCACATTATATGTGAAGATATTCATGATAAAAACAACAGTCTGAAAAAATATATTGACATGCGAATTAATCGCATAAAAAAAACTCTACCAGTGTACAACGGCCTTTACAGGAAATAGTGTTAATCAAAGAGCGCTTAAAACAGAAATATTAAAAAAACACTGACTATATTTTCTTTGTTACAGTAGTGTACCACTCTTATCTAGACATACAGTATGGAGAGAAACACACAACATGCTGTGGGATGAATTCAAAGTACTGTACTTTTCGATTTTGAGCCATGTTTTCTTACTTCTGGAACAGAAATCCAGCATTTAAAGGTCGGCCATTTGTATTTAGCTAACAGTTGAACATTAACCTATAAAGGTTTGGAAAGGCATCTCTGTTTCAGTACATGCAACAGTCCTCAGTATGTACAGGTCTTGTCTAGAAGGTAACCCAAAAATTGTGAAAACTTGCAAAAACTCTTGCAAGACTCGCTGCCAAACAACCAATCCTAACCATAATCATTCAAGGTCATTACCTAACCTTAACCATCTTGCGAGAGTTTCGCAACGTCAGGGTTACCTTCCTGACACGACCATACGTGCACAAATGAAAATCCCTGGGTCTCGCAAATATTTTTATCAGAAAAAGGAAGTATATTTTGGCAAGAATACCCTACTATGTAAGAGATAATGTACAGCGAGCCGATCATTGTTGCGAAATAATCCCTGACAGGGCGATGCACGACTGCTTAGTTAAGAAATCAATAATTTGACACAAAAATGGTCCTTCAGAATCCGAGATCAGAACTGTGTCCATAGCAACGGTCTGTGTGTGAGCCTCCTCTGAGAGTCACCTCTCTCTGGTACATCCATTTAATGTATGTGTTACATCTGTATGGTCCATTTAGTCTCGTTTACATGAGGATATCCAGTAAAATAAAGAACAATGTGAAGGTTGACACTCATTATCCATGTCACACACACACACACACACACACACACACACACACGCACACACACACGCACGCACACACACACGCACGCACGCACAGGCAGGATCAACAGTGTCAGGGAATCTCTCTCAGGAGACGAACCAGGATCCACCTGCCTAACAGACGCTGTCTCTCTTCTTCCCTCCTCTCTTTTCATCTCTCTCCTCCTGATTCGCTCCCTCACCACTTTAGTGGCCTTTTCCATCCCCACTGAGGTTTCCACATCGAATCAAAACCTCATCTAATCCGGCTGTACTGAATCCAGAGGGGATCCGCACACCAACACTGAGCAGTAAAACTTGGATCTCTTCACAAGACAATGACAGAAAACTGGACTAACAGCCCTCCAGAGTCCACGTCTCTGAGGAGGTGGGGGGGAAACTGCCACTGCTGCTGCATCATGACCAAAACAAACAAAGATAATTTGCAGGTCAACACAGTGAACTTTGTGTCTGTGCATTTGTGAACAGGAGAATTTGAGACTCATCATGTAGAGCAGTCAGCTGGGAGAAGACACAGGTGGTGGTTTAATATCTGGCTGGATGTGTGTGTTGGCTCATATTATTCCTAAAATTTGATAGAATACATTATAATAAATCCCACAGGCTCAACATGGTTATATTGGTGTAATTTCTCTCAGGACCAAGTATCGGTGTTACCAGCTGTTAGTGGGCTACAACTGATTATTTGGATTATCGATTATTCATTTAATTTTTTAGCCATGCTAGCGGCATCTCGTGGCTCTATGGATGTCAATGTCATTCTGATTTGGTTCAGACTGAAATAACTCAACAACAATTGGATAGATTGCCATGATACTTTGTACAGACATTCATGGCCTTGAGAGGGTTCATTCGAATGACTTTGGTGATCCTCTGACTTTTCCTCTGGCGCCACCAGCAGGTCAAAGTTTTCACTTAGTTGGTGAAATATATACCTATGAAAAGTAATGCACTGTAATTCATATATATCTCACAAAATAAATTTCTGTGTAATCCACGTAATCGTGAACCAGGAAATATAAAGAGCGGTGAACGCCGAGTAGGGAGGTGGTCGGGTTGGATGGGTGGGTCTGAAAGTACCAGACATTCGCCCAGGAGACCAGATTGCAACGCTGATTTATTTGTCACGTAACATACGTACTTAAGGTATGCTTCCGAAGTTATTTTAAGCCAAACCACGATATTTTCCTAAATCTAACAAAGTAGTTTTGTTGCCTAAACTTAACCAAGTTGTTTCTTGTGAAGATGGAAGTTTATTTTGAAAAGACTGTATGCATGTAATGAGCAGAAATTGACACGTGTTGCTGTACATTCGTAGGAAAACAAACGAAAAAAGAGGAATAACTTTTTCATAAGATATTATAAGAGACCTTGTATGAGAATACGTTGACTCGATGGATTTGCACAACATTTTGTACATATACAATTATGGTACCCAGACGATGCATCCTGATGGCTTCAATGATGCCCTGACTTTTCCTCTATTGTGCCACCAGCAGGTTGACATTTTTGGTTCATCCAACACTTTGGTCCAGACTTAAATAATTCAAAATAAACTCTTGATAAAAGGCCTAGTTTGGTTTTTAATTTAATCATTTATTTGATTCTTTTTTTAATTTAGTTTCAGCATGACGACTTTAATATCTTGGTGTCTGTGTCTAGTGCTCATCCTTGTGTTTCTGCAGGCCATTGTCCTCGTTGCAGTCATCCATCCCTCTCAGCTGACTGAGCTCAGCACTCATTGTTACAGTGACTTATGTAATATGGGCTCTTTAAAGCATCCCTATTGTTGTATTATTTCCCAAGTGGATGTCTTTATCCATACAATACGGGCGCAGACACACACACACACACACATACATGTAGGTATACCGTTCTGCACAGGGCCAAATAAAATATATGCAGGACACATTTCATACCACACACAATAACAAAAGACAAACATTAATAGACAAGTGGGTCATGCAGCTTTTCATTTGATCAGGGGCAGAATGGAATGTGAGGCTCTTCTTACAGCTGCCCTTTGATTCTCAGTGTTGTGGTATAATAATAAAGATATCATACGTTGTTTGGAGGCCCTTTGGGGATACTTTGTTCGAGTGTCCACATAGTGTATTTCAAACATTATTAAGATATGGCTGGATGTTTGTAATGGTAATCCATTTTATGTTTGTTTGAAAGTTGTATGCATGAGATGTGTAGCGAGGATAAAAAAGTAAATCAGGGAAACAAACAATAATCAACACGGCAGGACAGTAAATCAGGTAAAAGTGATGAAAAAGCCAGTTAGGAAAGTTATGAAAGTGGGTTCTCAGACTAGAATTAAAATGTCATTCTTGGCCAGATAATCAGACTTTTTGCTTTGGAAGGTTGCTAACGGACTGAAATGACCCGGAAGTACCTAAGTAGCAGCCATTCGATTTCACCAAATGCTAAGGAAAGGAGCTTCAATGCTTCCTTTATTATCTCCTTTAGCATAGGGTACACTGGACCATCCTTTACCAAAGGAAAAGAGATAATAACATCCCACAATTCCTTGCAGCCGCAGCATTTAAAGCGACGCACCATTCGGCCGTTCATAATAACAAACGATATGCTTATCTTACATATTATTTTCATACGCTCATACACTAATTGGGATTCATGTTTAATATGAGTGGACAGTGACAACCATTTCGTTTCACTTTATTTTTAATTAATTATTTATTTCGAACATGTAACAAATACCTACGTAAAAAACAAAACAAGAATAACAAATAAAATTAACAGTAAACAATCAATTAACAAATAATCAACATAAATAAATAAATAAATATTACATGTCCGAATAGAAGTTGGAATAAGTATATGGTCCTACACCTTCTCCATAACTCGAAAAAATTAACTCAATATTTATTATATATTTCTTGTTTATTTCAATTCCAACCTTAGTAATGAGGTGATATTTTTCATCGATTGTCCACGTTAGGTCAGATGATCCTTTTTTTATATGTTGATAGAGTGTTGCAGCAGGAGGACCTGTGGTATCTCTCTTTCACACACCGCGGGTAAAGGAGCCTGTCACTGAAAGACCTATTTAAAACGCACCGGGGGAAATGGCGCCTTTTGTTGTCCGTCTTCAGAACATTGTAGTTTCACCACAGCAGACCCGCGTCACTAACATTCGCCGCCGTCGCATCATCATTACGGAGCCTAGTGAAAGAGCAGTCGGATTCTCTGAACACCACGGTTGTCTTTTCCTAAGTCCTTCTGAATTCTCCTTCTCATCTTTACTTGACCTCATGACATTTTTCATTGGGGTCAAGGACATTTTTTGACTTTTGAACCACTGGAAGAACCCAAGATGTGGGCCGCGATTTAGCCTTCTTCAACAATGGGTTTTCACCAACTGCTCGCTTGATGCTTTGGCAGCATGGACTTGTAAGGTATATTGCTGGATTCTAACAAAGTTATCATCTTTTTGTCTTGGTGAAAATGACAGGTGTTCACATTTTACTGTCGGGTAAAGTATCAGATACTCATATTTCTTAGAATATTTTTCTTTTGAGAGAGACAGATGAGAGAGAAATCCCATGGAGTTAGAAGCTCCTGGAAGAGAAGCTATAGCTATGAGAGGGGGTGGGGCCTCAGCTCTCCATAGGATCCATATAAGTTTCTCGAACAAAGAAAGCGACCCCTGCCACCTTGATTCCATTTCCTGTTGTCTAATAAAATCAGGGATGACCCCAGCTAGTCCCTTGTTAATGGTTATCATCTCCGTTCCTCCCTTTCCTTTACCCATCACCCCTCCAT